>SNQJ01S0052482.1:0-45581 GCA_010110895.2 Picea sitchensis
CCGCCGTATCATGACATCACTTTCCACTTTTTCCCCTACAAGTCCCATCTCATAACTCTGTCAGTCCATCCCCCCTGTTTCACCCATCACAACTCCCCTCACCATTGCTAGTCTCCAATCAACACCCTCCACGTCACCCGGTCGTACTCGTCACCAATTTTTCACTTGCCATCTCACTCTCCAAATGACCTGTTGACCATTTATTATAGTTTAACTTATTCGTTAACCCTGTTGATCTGTCCCCCCCGCCCAACGGGTATCCGTTCACCCAAAACTAGCCCTACTCCTTCATTCACCCATTTATCATCTTATCCTCACACCAGAGAGTTTCCTTGTCTCCTTTCTGATTCAATCAACATCCCAACCATAGCCATTACCACTAACATTTTTTTTTGAATTGCAGGTATTTTTCACAATTACGGCACTAAAATCCAAGATAGTAGAAGTCAGGGAAAATCCTTTCCTCCCACCTCCTGTCGACCTTGACAAGATCCCATTGACCGACAAAGATCATCTAATATTAGATACAAGGTGCAAATTTGACTTCACGTATTTGCAGTCATGGCTCAAAGACACATTCTTAGATCAAAGCGATGAAATTGGGCTCTAGGAGTCCAATCTTCCTCTATATATTTTCCCCCAGGTCCATCATTTCCCTGAATTTTCCCTCAAATTCTAGGCTCATTACCTCCCCGACCAAAGAGCCATAGTCTCGTCATCGGGAGAAACTCTGTTCTTCATCACACCAGAGGCCATTGATTAGATTATGCATATACCCAGAACTGAATTTGCCTCCCCTTTCAATCTTGAAATCATAACAGGGTTATACCAGAAACTATCTTTTCCTCAAAGAGCCCAGATCTTTAAATTTTTCCTCCCACAAGATGCTCAGTTCCCCAAGTCAAATCCCCCGTATCCTTCCTTCTTGTTCTCAGAAAAGGGAAACCAAGCCATTTCATCAATCTGTTGTCTACTTGGTTATTTTTCAGACGAATGGGTGGATGAACCTATATTGGGTTTTCTGTCCATTTTCTCTACTGAGGAAAATCTCACCACTCAGTTCGACTACAGCACTTTCCTAGCGGAGAATATTCACGAGCATTTTTCAAAATTTTCCATAGAGGGCATGTTCTGGTACTCCTCCATACTGGCTTACATGTTCACTTTCTTTCAAGTGGATAGGTTCTCTTTCTTGATGCATAAAATGGACCAGGACGGGAAGCCACAGGCGGTAACATCTTGCACTTCGCTGCTCAGACGAAATTCCACAGAGTTCAGTTTCAAATAGTTCATCGAGAAGTTTTACCACCCAGTGGTGAGCATGCTCAGTGGCAGACCATTACCAATAATAAATGAGGAGATTTAGAGGATTTTACACCTCTCGGACCTTTCAAAAAATGGAGATTGGTATGTTTATCAAAATCACACTGAGATCAGAATATATGGGTGCGATTTAGCTCCATACAAGCTACCCAAGCATTTACCCATGAGGATATTTTCCCTACATTACATAAGACAGATGATAAACTCAGACAACATACACTTTGTGTCTCTGAAGAAGAAAAAACACCTCAAAATTAAAGGGAAAATAGGGTCTTTTATCTGCAATAGTCGGGGCGCTGGGGAAGAGGCAGACAAGTTTCTGAAGGAAATGGAGTTTGACGCTAGTTTCCTGTGGAACTATGATCCACACAGGATCATTTCGGAGATGAGGGTTAAAAATAAAAACATTCCATATGTTCATTCACCCAAGCCAAAAATAGAGAAGTTCATAAATCAAAGGGAGTGGGAGGTGAGCACTCTCGAAGAGACAGAACAATAGAGTCCTCCTATTATTGTCTCACAAACAAACACGCCATAGGTTCCAAAGGAGAAAAGGCCCAGGAAGGATACTTCACCTTCTGTCACCGAAGTCTTGGCCGAAGATTTCCAATTACACACCAAGAGGCCAAAATCTAGTCATACAACTGACATGGATAGTGAGAAGGGAACACAATCCACTATGACTATGAAAGATGATCAGTCACCACTTATCTCTAGCAGCGAACATATCACATCTAATTTTTCATGCAAGAAACAGACAGATACTTCATTAATCAACCAGCCAAAACAAGGAGGTGCCAAATTGAGCATTTTTTAGAAATATGACATGATCAAGAAGAGGAATCAGATGTTGACCAGCAACACTTATGCTCAGTTTTGGAAACATACATCCACGGAAAAACACAGACTGTTGTCTGCATTTGATACAGAGAAGGGTAGAATGCACATGGATTTTTTGCAGGCAAAGGTGTCCAACCCAAAGCCAATCACTGGCTGCAAAAGGGCAATGTTTGAGTTCCACGCCAGAGATGTGCACCCGACTGATCAAATGGATCTGCAGAGGAAAATTGGAGAAATGGTTTTCTCCAGTTTGGCAAATGCTTATACTTCATCTGCTAAACTACAGGTCTCTCTGAGTAATGTTCAGACACAGTTAAAGTTAGAAAATATATCATCCTTTGCAAAGGATAACAAAATTAAAATGTTGGAAGAATTGGTCCTCAAGATCGGGTATGACCCCTTGAATGTGAAAGTAGTCGAAGAGATGCTCAAAAAGAAAAATGTCGATATATCATCTCTGAGGAAACAACTGAAACTGCCACCAACAGAAGATGCACAAGCAAAGGAGATAGCTAAGACAGAAGGTGAGAAGGACGAGATACTCAAATTGATCATGGAGAAAAATGCACAGTTGAAAGAGATGGAAGCAGAAATGGAAAGTTTAGTGAAGGAGAAGGAACAATCAATGCATATGGAATTCATTCCATTGAGTACATTTCTACTCACAGGGATAAGCACAAAATCTATAGCAGAAACCTCCACAACAGAAATTCCCTCAGCAACTCCACTGACAACTCTGGAAAAGACAGTGGAATTAGCAAAATCCATGGAGGAAATGGACTTGCAAGAGACAGAAATTAGTAGACTAAAAAAGGAGTTTGAGGATCTTCAGCAGCTCAATTCTTCTTACCAAACACGCTACTCCATGGAGAAGCAAACATCAAACAAGCTCAAACAGGAATTGCAGCAGCTTTAAAAGAAAACAGTGGTGGGAAAGACACTTGTTGAGGCCAAGGAAAATATTTGGATGGATATCTACAAATCCATAAATGAAATATGGCCTATGGTTCAAATCATGTTCAAGAAAAAAGAACTGGTACAGAGGAGTAGGCATGCTATTGAGAAAATAAAAGGAGAGCTCGGAGAAATGCCCACAGAAGCCACTGAGATCATTAGATTCCTGAATTCGAAAACCCAAGAAGAATTAGAGGATTTGAAGATTGAATACGGGATGGAAACCATCCTCAAAGTCAAGAGGGTTCTGACTAAGAGAGGACTAATGTTGCAGTTGGAAGAGAAAGTCGAGACTATGGACACAAGAGTTCAAAGATTTTTCAGTAAGATCAAAGCTCTGCAGAAGAAAGGTCTCCTGAACTTAATGGTCCTAAATGATAAGTTAATGACCCTTCCTGATTATAGACAGAAGATGGCCACAGTGGCCAAAGATAGTTCAAAATTTTTGGGAATACAGGGTAGCATAACGGGCAAGGAGTTCTTAGAAACTTTGCAGACAGACATCAACATACAACATGAGATACGGTACATTTTCATTGTCAAGCCAACTTTTGCCAAGTACACAGATATGGATGAAATATACCGAAGACTACTCAAAGTCATTATTCCCAATCAGCTATGATGGGAAGAGATATGCAATCTGATCGAGTAGGAGATGAGGTGTCCAAGTCTAGTAAGAAATCAGATCAGACAAAGTCATGTAGATGACTCACCAACGACCTTCCCCAAAATCAGCTTGAAGAATTCGACACATCATTAACAGTCCTTAAAGTTTTGAATCTTGTTGAGTTAGTTAGTTAAATTTATAATCTGCTATGTCTTTATCATTAATGACAGGGTCGTTGTAACTTTGATTATAAATATTTCCAACTTAGAAGTATTGAGGGTTGTTAATCTTTATGCCCGAGCAAGCTCTAGTCGCTGTAATTTTTATCAAGAATTTATTTCCAGTAATACAAAGAGAAGTTTCATAGGATTCCTGCGTGTAAATTGTTGGTGAAGTTCCCTCTGTCTGCGTACAAATTTTTCCTTCTCAGTTATCATATTGTCTTTCTAAATCTAATCTTTAAAAGAAGATAAAGTTGTAGAATTTACCATTGTGTACTCTGTTCTTAATATTTTACAGATTTAAATGTTTTTCCTCTGATGTTATAACAGAGAAATTCTTAAATTCTTTATTGTTTTAACTGATATCTCTTCTTTTTCAACAATACACCATTTCTATTCCTAAAGAATCCATCATTAGCACTATCTCTCCCTGTGAAACGAATCTTGTAAAAGTTGTCTTTAACTTCTATCTTTTTAAAACAAACCCCATAGCCCAATGGAAGAATAAGTGATATTCAACCATTTCATTCAAAAACAATACAAACAACTCGGTTATATTCTTTCTAACTAGTCTAAAATATTGAAAACTCAAACAAATCTAAAACTCATAGAGAGATCCCTCTCTAAAACCGGTAGGGCTAGCTCCCAGTTTCGAAGCGGTTGGTTAAGGTTACCTCTGATAAGTTTCTCCTTACCTCATAACAACCTCTGGGAATTTATAGAGTGATAACATAAATGGCGACCATACTGAGGAAGAACTGAAACAAACTTTCCACCCCTTGTTTTCTTTCCCCTAGAACAAAGACGACTTTATTTCTAGAAAAATTGAAAACCCTAATATTTACCTAGAAATAATGTTAAGAGGTTGTTAAAGTTTTTGTATAAATAACTAAAATCTCCAAAGGTAGAATAAAATCAACAGTTCTGGCTCCCAAAATAATTTCTACCAGATCTAATCCTGACCCAGAACCTGCAATAATAATAGATAATCCCGAAAGACTACTCAGGAAGAAAAGCACTACAGAAATTTTGAGGAGTAATAGCCCACTTCCAAGGTCTTTTTCCATCCCAAAAAAGCTATTTTTTCTTCCAGACCTTGAGTTTGAGATACCCTTTCGAACAAGTCTTTTCAGGACAAAATCTGATAGTTTTGTCAGTAAAATGGTCTTAGACCAAACCGTTTTTCAGCCCAGAACCCTTGAGATACTTTGTCCTAGAGCTGAGGTTGATCAACATTTTCACCCCGAGACTGATAAGATTGAAGAACTAGTCGCAAATCTTGGTCAAGATTTAGACAAGCTCCATCTTCAGTAGTCTGTCAAACTTCCTGCATCAACTATTGTTGTTGTTTCTGCAAAACTTACACCATGTCACTCCATTCCTCCAAGCCCTTCATCCTCTATATCTTCAGGCATTTCCTCTCCTATCACGCAAGACATTGTTCAACCTCCTCCACCAATCATGGTGGAAAGATATGCTCCATTAGTATCGTTTGCTAATTTACATAACATACCCCAAGATTATAAAACTAGACTTCCACAGTTTGATAGTACTAGTCCCTTGAATGCACAACAACATGTTGACTAAATGAACGATTACTTTGACCTGCAAGAAGTAGACGAAGTTGATGTGAAGATGAGATTATTTTCACAAAGCCTAACCGGAGACGTGAAAAAGTGGTTCAAAACTTTACGTGTTGCTACCATTACTGATATTACTGTTTGTCATCAAACTTTCCTAGATGAGTGGGAGGTAAAGAAAAATCCTCTCCAAATTCTATCAGAGTATGAGAACATCAGAAGAAACTGAGAGATAGTGCAGGATTACTAGACTCGTCTCAAAAATCTATACAATGTTATCCCGACTGAAATCAAACCACCACAAGGTTTGGCATTAATAAAGTTCCCAGATGGTTTTGATGCAGACAGACATATCAATTAACGGAAAGAAATGAAGAAACTCTGGAAGACATGCGAAAAGTGTCGTCAATGTAGAAGCAAATCTTTTGGCCAGCAGGGCCAGGCAGAGAACAAAAAAGAGGGTCACTATCAAGGAAGAACCTTCTACTTCCTCATCTGATGCTAAACTAGATTCTCTAGCTAGAGCTATGGAGAAAATGATGGAGAGACTCACCATAACTCACAGGAACCCACCTAGGGAGAACCAAGCTACCCCTCAAATCATAAACACGAACTTTAGGAGAAATCCACCTCAGATTAGACAAAGTAATCCTAGAGATCAACGAGAACAAAGGGGATCTGATCAATAGATTAGACCACCTCTCCAGGAAAACTATGTTGATTATGGGAAGGAAGTTATTGAGGAGTTTGATGATGCGCATATAAATCTAATGGGTGATCATGATCACGATCATGAGTCTATTTTCTTCACCCAAGAAGAACATGAAATCTTTCTCCTCTTTCAAATAGAGGTAAATGAGGAAGCTGAGAAAACATAACAACAAGCCTTTGAGAATGCTATAATGGAAGTTTAGAGTCAATATAACTTGAGGAGTAAGAATACTAACAAGAATTATCCGAAGAAGGCTTTTGAAACCAAGAAAACCTCAGAAAAGCATCCCAAGAAAGACCCTGGCCGTAATGACGCTGAATCTTTTGTGCAAAAAACTCCCGAAATTCTTAAGAGAACAAGTCAGACAGAAGTTTCATCAACCATTCAAACAGGTGCACCTGTCCACAAAGTTTCTGTCGATAAATCAGAAGTACAGAGTTTAAACAAAACCACCTCTCTTTTCATCCTTAAAAAGAAACTAGCAAAATTGAAGATTCCCATTCCCCTCTCTGAGTTGATGAACAAGAATGCTTACAGGTATCAGGTGATAAAAGATTTAAGTATCGAACCTAATATGGCTACCAAATACTTGAATGTAGGATTTGTACTCCACTTTGACACAATAAACCTTGTTGATGACCAACCTGAGCTCTTGTTTGGTCCTGAAGTTGACGGTCAAACTGATAATGGCATCATGGCCCCTTTTTACATTAGCCTAAATATCAATGATCTGATACTGCACAATGCCATGCTAGATTTGGATGCCTCTCACAACCTAATGCCCAAAGCCATGATGGAAAAGTTGGGACTCCAGGTCACCATACCTTACAAAGATTTGCATTCTTTCGACTCCAGCAAGGTCAAATGTATAGGCCTGATTAAAGACTTATGTATCACCTTGGCTCAAATCCCAGCAAAACATTTAGTGATGGACATCTTCATGGAAGACATTGCCCCCAAGTATGGTATGTTGTTATCAAGGTCTTGGGGACCTAAATTGAGAGGAACCCTGCAGCTAGATATGTTCTATGCCACCATTCTGGTTTTTTGTCAACAGAGAAGACTTTATAGGGAAACACTGATGAAGTATATGGTCAGTAGTCAGAAGAAGCCACACAATTACCCACTATATTCCACACACTGTGACTTGGATTCTTTTATTCTATATAACGATGGTGATCTTGAAGAACAAATCGCACAACTGGAAGATGATGCACCTGATCCAAAGGACGATAAAGAAGTTTTCGAAGCAATAAACCCCATGGTTGAAGAAAATGAGGAATTGCCAGCAGAATTCTGGAGCATGGACTTCGATGGTGCTGTGAGTAAAGAAGGAGCTAGAGCTGGAGTGTGGATGCATAAGCACAGATCAAAGTACTCCGAGAATCTTTCCTATAAATTGAACTTCCAATGTACTAACAACATAGTCGAGTATGAGGATTTAATGCTCGGCCTGAAATAATTGAAGAAAGTTGGTGCTAAGAAGAAAATGGTAAGGGGTGATTCTGAATTAAGTATCAAGAAAATCAAAGGTGAGTATGTAGAAAAACATCCCAGACTTAGAGCCTGTAGAAATTCTATTTTAGATTCTCTCCAATGCTTACTGAGGTTGATTTGCAGGTGATGCCTAGAGGACAAAATATACTCGCAAATGGACTAGCTACGTCAGTAGCTACCTGTAAAATCCCTTTTCATCCCACTCGGAAGTACATATTAGAGGTGAAGTGCAGACCCACCATTCCTAACAACATCATATATTGACAGGTATTTGGGAATGACGATCAAATTGAAGATTTCCTGCAATGTAAAAATGATTTCGAATGTACAAACATAGATTTAGAACATGATGAAGAATTTGTAAATAAATCTATTTTTGAGAATGGTAGTGTAAATACAATAGATGCTGAAGAAATCAATGAAAATGATGTAGATTCTGATATCTTTCAGTTGAAAAAAAATCTGTTACCTAGAGGTTTAGTTCCGTTGGAAGACTTGTTTGATTTTAACAATGTGGCCAAAAAACTGAAAATTGAAGCTAATGGTAAAGAGGTTGAAGAATGTAACATAGGAACAGAAGAAAACCCCAAAATGATAAAATTGTCTAAATCCCTGCCACCAAAGAAAAAAATAAAATACATTGAACTTTTTAAGGAACATATAGATGTTTTCTCCTGGGGCTATGAGGACTTAAAATCCTATGACACAAGCATCATACAGCACCAGATTCCTATAAAAGAAGAACACAAACCTTTTAGGAAAGAACTTCGGAGAATTAATCCCAAGTTGCTTCCCCTGATAGAGAAAGAAATCAAAAAGATGTATGATGCCAAGATCATAGTCCCTTTGAGATTTTCTAAATGGGTTTCAAATCTAGTTCCAACCAGGAAGAAAATTGGCGAGATTAGGCTCTATATAGATTTCAAAAATATGAACAAAGTCTCCCTCAAAGACAATTACCCTTTACCCAAAATGGAACATATTTTACAAAGGTTGGTAAGATCTAGTAGGATCTCCTTACTAGACAGTTTCTCTGGTTACAACCAAGTTCTGGTCCATCCAAAAGATCAAGAGAAGATAGCCTTTACCACACCATGGGGAACCTTCATGTATGTGAAGATGCCTTTTGGTCTGATGAACGTTGGGGCTAATTTCCAAAGAGAAATGGATATTGCCTTTGTGGATGAGACTGGGAAATTTATAGTCATTTATATGGATGATGTAACTGTTTACTCCAAATTCGACGAAGAACATTTCCTCCACCTCAGACGTGTGTTTGAGAAGTGCAAGAAATTCAGGATTTCATTAAATCCTAAGAAAATCCTTTTCGGGTTAGAGGAAGGTAAACTGCTGGGACACATAATCTCAAAAGACGGAATAAAAATAGATCCCAGTAGGATAGAAGTTATCTAGAAGGTGGAACACCCTAGGAACATCAAAGAACTACGATCTTTCATTGGAAAAATAAATTTCCTTAGAAGATTCATACCAAACTTGGATGATCTTCTCAGGAATATTACCAATATGTTGAAAAAAGACACAAAAATCAAATGGAACACCGAGTCCAAACAGTCATGTGAGCAGGTGAAACATGCTCTCACCCAAGTCCCAATTCTAATTAGCCCAAACTATACCAAAGACTTTTATCTTTTCTCTTTCGCATCTGAGCACACTATATCAACAATATTATTGTAGAAAAATAGTGAAGGGTACGAGCAACCCATATCCTTTTTCAACAAAGCTTTAAGAGACGCAAGGTTGAATTATAACATTATGGAGAAACAAGACTTCACTCTGGTAAAGGCTATAAAATATTTTAGGGTCTATATTCTACACTCTCACACAATTGCATACGTCGCTGGTAAAAGATATTCTGACCCAGGATAATTTGGATGGCAGAAGAGGAAAATGGATTGCGTTCGTTCTGGAATACAACATTGAAATAAAACCTACTAAACTGATCAAAGGATAGGGTTTGGCCAAACTGATGGATGAGTCTAATTTTCATGCTTTAGATATTAGCGTTTTGGCTACAGTAGACGAACCGGAAGAGCAACCGACTCCAAACATAAAAGAGACATTCTTAAATTCCCCTTGGTATGCAGACCTCATTTTTGTACTCCACAATTTACAGGCTCCTCCAGGTTTGACTAAGACCAAATCTAGATTTATTAAATTGAAAGCATTGAAATTTTGTATTCTGGAAGGCAATCTCTATTGGAAAGATCCTGGTGGTATCTTGCTTAATTTCTTGTTAAAAGATGAAGATGACAAAGTTCTTCAAGATTTCCATGCAGGAGACTGTGGTGGGCACTTGAGCTGGAAGAACACAGCTAACAAGATTATGAGAGATGGGTTTTACTGGCCTACTTTGTTTGCTGACATTCATCAGAAGGTTACTTCTTGCCACCAGTGTCAAATTTTTGAAGGTAAAAGGAAGCTTCTGCCCCTCCCAATGAAACCCATCTCTGTTGAATCTCCTTTCCAACAGTGGGGGCCAGACTTCATTGGTGAATTACATCCTCCCTCTTCGGGCCAACATAAATGGATCCTCACAGCCACAGACTACCTCACCAAGTGGATTGAGGCTATACCATGCATGCAAGATACTGACTCTGTCGTCATCAAGTTTTTAGAAACTAACATTTTGTCTGTTTTTGGATGCCCTAGAAAAATTATAGTTGACAATGCAGTGACTTTCAGATCCAAAAGGCTCATAGATTTTTGTAATCAATATCATATTAATTTGGGACATTCGATGGCTTATTATCCATAGGGAAATGGGTTAGTTGAGTATTCTAACAAAAGTCTGGTGAACAACCTCAGAAAGACACTACATGAAAACAAAAAATCATGGCATAATAAGTTGGTTTTCACACTTTGGGCTGACAGAATTAGTACCAAAAGATCGATTGGTATGGCTCCATACCAATTGGTGTATGCCATCGAGGCAGTTTTTCCCCTTTCATTAGGATTTCTGGTCATGAAGCTATTGCAGGAAACACAAGAAGAACTAAATGATGTTCAATGAAAAATAAATCAAATGATCCACCGAATGCAATCTAGAGAAAAAGTTTACAACAGAACTCAAGTGATCCAGGAAAATATTAAAAAGATTTATGACAAGAGAACCAAAGAGGATAAATTTGAATTAGTTGATCTAGTTTTGAGGTGGGACTCTAGAAATGAATATAAAGGTAAACATGTAAAGTTTGATAGCTTGTGGAAGTGTCCTTACACCTGTTGTTCTAGAGTCTGTACTTAAGGCTAGAAAGTACAGGTCCTAGGCATCCGAAAGTGAGTAAAAGATAAAAAGGGGAAGAATCAACCTTTGGGAAAGGGAGCTAAGGCTAATTTCTAAGTTGTCTTTGTCTCGCTTCCAAATGTTCCTGGATGGTTATATCACATTCAATTGTGGCTCATGAACGTTCGAGTTCTACCCGGGTGATGGCAGTTTTAAGTATTGTGTCAAAAAGGTTTAAAGCGATGTTGGTTTGATCCGATAGGTGGGGTTCAATGTTGGGTTGTCTTGCAATGAGCACAGTCATGGAGGAACATAGATTGAAAAGAAAGTTCAAGGTTTAAAATTCTACTTCAATTTTTTGACCATATAAAGGAGAAGTTTTGAATCCGATGTTAAAGGTAGAACACAAACCAAAGGCCTTCTCCCGTAATTGAGTTAACTTTTTAAATAAATATGTATGAAATGTGAGAAAACATTAAGTTGTTGACAATTCGAGGCTCTCATCAAGGGAGAATCTCACCCTATAAACAGAAGAAGAAAAAGACAAGAAGAAATATGACGAAGCATAAAATATAGAGATCTAAAAATTTCAGAGGTCTTCTACCTGCTGATAGCTAATACAGAGGAAAAACTACAAATGATTAGACGACTAAACAGTTGGTCACCACAGTAGAAGTAGTACTAAATTGCAGCTAAGCATTCATCAGAGATATATATGTGAAATGAAATTTAATATAAGATAACAGAGAAAACAAAACTCATAACTCAGTCTTCACGGAATCAGGAATCTTTGGATCGCTTTGTATTAATTTTCAAAAGGAAAAAAGTCTCGATTACAAGCGGCCAAGAAAGATCTAGCCCCCTGTTCTCACTTCAAAATGCATATTTATAAAAACTTCTAAACATTCGAATTTCAATCATTCCAGAAGTTTTTGGTTACAAAATGGGAAATTAAAGAGTTTCACTTCTTTGTCTTTGTCCTCCTTCATGCAGGAAGAGCACCTTCCTTTCTTTACTCTTCTTTCTCCAGAAATAGAACAAAATAACACTTGTCATCATTTGATGCCAAACACCTGCCCTTTTGCCTGCCTAATGCGATTGACACACTTTTTGATCAATTGGGCTATCAATTTTGAAGGCTCTGTTTGGTTGTTTGCCTCAAAAGTGTAACAATCCTTCGCTAACTGTGGAAACCTTTCTCCTACTTCTCGGTCTTTAGTGATGATAGAACATAATTGTACACTTGGTTTTATTAACCATTTATCCACTTGGACAATATCAATTTGGCTTATCTGTGATATTTCAGCCTGCTCTTTTTCCTCATTGTCCTTGATATCGAGGAGGTGCTTGGCTATATCGATTTGGCCAAGTGTCCCAGCATTGCTTTCCCTATCGAGATCCAAAAAACTTTCATTTATCAATCCAAAAGTTTCTTCACAAGAGTTTCTCATTTCTTTAGCTCGTTCTTTGTTTTCTGATATATTACACTCCCACATCTTCAACAAGATATTTCCTCTAGTTTTCTCTGGGATGGAAATTTTGGAGCTACTGACCATTTATTTTTTCGTCGTGGCTATAATAGCCACTTGGAAAGTGACTCGAGCCACCCCAACTTCTCTTTCTCTCAAATAAATGTCTTTCAGCGCTTGGTCAATGGTCTGACAATGGTTTTGGATGGCTTCCACTTTAGCAAGTAAATCTTGCTGAGCTACTGACACTCTCTTTCAGATCTTAATGGCTTGGGATTGGAATATCCCGATATCTATAACCTGGCTCTCAGCAGAATTCAACTTTACCCGTAACTGCCTTATCATTTCTTCTTGTTGACTTACCTATGCTTGGCTGGTCTAGGCCGAATGATGTATTTGCTCGAGATCGGATCTGAGCTACTCGATTTCCTTTTGATCGACTGCTCTGGATTATTCTAGACCTGTGTTCACCTAAGCTATCGCATTTTCCTCTATTGTAGCTAGCTTAGCCTCCAATTTATTGATCAAGAGGTTCTTCCGCTTTAACTGTTCCTTTAGAGATCTGACGGAATATTGGTTGGTTGTAGCAAAATCCCCCAATGTCCCTGCTATCTAAGTGATGAATTCCTCCTTTTTCATGGCCTTCCCATCGGCTAGGATTTTGAATTTTTTGGCTACTGTGCCCGCTTCTCATTAAATCTCTTTCTCCACAATGGCCTTTCTCTTCTTGTCGAAGAAAAATTCAGTCGGAGGCAACTCTTCTACAGTAATGGGCATTAGTTCTTCACCGAAAATCCATCCTGCGTCGGGGGTCCCCTTTGTGAATTGTAGGGGAGTGATAGAAGCGATGGGACTGCCAATTTACTTGGATGGTTTATCTGGGATAACAACCGTGTTTGGATTTCTTGATGCGGGTGATGGTGTGACACTTACCCTTTGTGGGAATATTGCTACTTGGCTCTGGACTGACTCGCCTGGTACAACTGCTTCTGGGCTTCCTTTCTCTAGGCTTGGGATCTCAGCTTCCTGTTCTGGGTTCCCAGTTTCCTCTGTCTTTTCCTGATTTTCCTCCTGGTTAGGACCTGAATATTTTGAGCCCTTGGATTCCATTTGTTGTATATTTGTAGTATGTGGGTTCTTACCCTGTGAAACTGGGGGAAGGCAGCTCCGCCGGTGTTCCTGAAATTTGAAGAAATCGGCCATATCCTTGGGCGACAGGGCTTGAATCTGACTTAGGACCTCAACATAGGATCTCGCACCTTGGAAGATGTCGTCATGTGGCGAATGCTCATGTTCATATATTTTCAGGCCACAATTCGCCATGTGATTACTCACGACCTTATGTGGGTCATGTTTCTTAAACTCAATGTTGACCAATTTAAATTCCTCCAAAGCCGTAGCCTCAGCTTTGGCGTGTCTGAAATCTAATAAAAAATATGTATTAAAATGAATGGGGAAGGGCGGTCATACCTTCTTCAAAAAACCTTTGAGCTCTTTGCTTATGCCACTGAGCACAGTTTTCTTGGCAATTTTGTTTCATACCAGCTTATTCAGCACGAATAGTGGTAGAGAATATGGGGGAATTGAGGCACCGAAAATCCTGAAGTATGAAAACTCCGCTTATACATACCAGTCAGCCACACTACTCAAGTTGGCCATGATGCTATCTGAAATCCTGGGAGGTGGGTTACCGAAGATGGAGACATGCATCAGTACCATTATCCAGTTGAAAATCTCGTATATGAATTCTTTGGCCTTATCCTCCCAAAGTTTTGAGTGATAGACATGAATAGGCTCAACATTAGATGGAGTCCAGCTCCATCTCATTAGAGGGAAAGGTGTCATGAAACAAATAGTGTCCATGATGTAGGCCGACATGAAAAACAAAGTTGCTTTCCCACTCGTCTTCTGCGCTCGATATTCGGTAATTCGACTGGTTAGAATGTCTGACAACAGTTTGGCCCAGTCGAAAGAAAACAATTTAGCCACTGTATGAACTAGAGGCACCCACGAGAGAAAAAAGTGTGTGGTGCCCTCCCTCCTATACAACCTATAGGCCATCATTTATATATACCTCAATGGCGGCTCTAAGGAGGAGATTGAATAATTTCCATTACAATCTGTCCTGAATTTTGCGGGGTGCGAAACCCAACCCTTGATCAGATTAGACAAGTTTCTACCATATTGCTTGCATTCCTTCCCTTCGAAACCTTCCAGAAACTTAGCATTGTACGCAAAGTTTGGTGTGGGTGACAGTTGATACATTGCCTACAAATGTTTTGGTCTAAAAGTCTCAATCGTCACCTTCTGCTCACTGATAATATTCCTGGTCAGGATATCCACATGGTCTAGCGCCCATATGATGATATCATAATAGGGTAGGATCCATGGCCTTGCCGCTATTTTTTGCATCTCTGCTTGAATGAATATTTTCTATTTGGTGGCCAAATCATCCTTCTCGTTATCGCTAGAATCATCTGAACAATTCACCGATTCGGACTGAAGAATGTCGAAGATGTATGTCTAGGTTTTGACATTATTAATACTTTGGCATGAAGTATCGGAAAGGGAATCTAAGCCCTGACCTGAACTCTCAACATCCGCCTCGTGGAGCCATGATAGAGAAATATGTACTCAGATATCCTATAGTAAGAATTGTAAATACAGACAAACGTTATCCTAATGAAAAAGCTCTGCACGCCAAATAGAAATAAAATAGAAATAATGAAAGAAACTCCCTTGCTTTGATATTTCAACTTTGCGCGAGTCCTTGCTAACAGAATGGTCAAGTCATTTAATGGAAAGATTTAGGCGTGAAACAAGATCTTCTTTTCCATTAACTCGTCAAGATTCAAATCAATGCCATAAATGTTTAAAAGATTTGTGATAATAAAGAAATGCATAAACATTCAAAAATCTCATCCGTAGACTGTGTATGTTCAATGTCCTTTAAGGAATTAATTAATTCAGTTAAGTCCCTTCAATTTTGTACTTTCAGCCCTTGAAACCTATTTTTGGCGTTCATTGTCTCGGATGATTTCATTCCTAGTCTTGGAGTCCAAAATACCTGAAATCGTGATGGCGCGATTTAGCCTTTTACCCGTGACGTTGCCCAATATTTTAGTTAATCCATGTCTAAAGAAGGAAATCGTGACTTCATGGATTAGAGTCACAAAGATGCAGCTTTTGGAGGGAGCAATCGTTGAGTTTCGAAAGCATGATAATGTTTAAGCAAGGTTTAAAAGATTTACTCTTGACACTAACAAAGGTAACTTTTGGAACCGTTTCACGACTTCGCATATCGGAGTTTGAAAACCATGTGACTTGTAACTCCCGAAGCGCGATAGCACAAGGTAATAAAAGTGATAAAATTGCTTAACGGTCAAGTAATGGTGATTTAGAACTATAACAGCCATCGCCACTTCGCATTTCGGGACACTGAGGCTTTAAGTGGGTAAAGATCATGAAGTAAAAGACAGCTTGAAAACCAACTTTTGATTTTAAGAATTATATTTCAACCACTTGGAAAAGGCGGCTCCAACATAGGCTCCAACTAGGGATCTCATATTCCTGTGGGATGGGAAGAATAGTAGACCACATGCATGTACTGTGTAAATGGAGTCATTGGTTTCTTTCTGTGAAACTTTTTTTAGGAAGGGGATATAGAGGGAAAAAAGAGATTTTGTCTTTACTTTTGAAAATCTTTTCAAAATTCAATTGCATTCTAAACTTAGTTGTAGCTATTTCGATGAATTTCTCCTTCTCGATACTGAATTCAGGTCTACTTTAAGATAATCAAAATAGTCCTAGGAAATTCAACAGATCTTGTGGATTTTGGCTTGCATCAAACAAAGTAAATTCCATGCTTTTAATCGGGGAGTCTTGTCTGAACTTGGGATGTAGATCCGGTTTTGAAAATGATGATTACCTGAGTAGAGTGAAATTTACGTATGACAACCTTACAAATATCTCAGATATTGCTTCACTACCAATGAGCTTGTTCAGTACCCCGGTGAAGTTATCTGGCCCTTTTTACTGAATTTCCTTTCACCACTTCAAATCATAATTATGCATTTAAATGCTGAGATGAGGGAAATCATTTATGAATTTTCTTTCATCATCTCCTTGGACTAGATGGTGGAAATCAAATATGAATTCCCTTTCACCATATGTCTTATATTTTACTTTTTAAAGCATGAAGTGGGGGCAATTAGTTTGTATAAGGTATACCAGGGATGATATCTGTGTAATATTCGCAGTGGAGGTCTATTAAATTTCTTTGATTACTCAGGACCAACCTTCTCTTAACTTTTGAAACACATTAGCCAGCAGGGAAAATGGGAAAAATTACTTCTAGGGGTCTTCCTTCGACCAAGCCTCAATCCTTCAAAAACTGTTAAAAAATCTAGAAGAGTCAAGATCAACCTACGCATAACTTTGTTCAGTAGGAGACTGAGGAGTTATGAGGGCTGGCTTACTTTCTAAGATTTGTTTTACAGCTTCCAAAGATAAAACATAACCTCTTCTCCCTCTGTGGGAACCACAGAAAGGTGTTTTGTTTTTAAGAAGGTAAATCCGAGGGCAGAAAAAGGGCGATAGAGAAAGGTCTGGAATTTGAAATACAGGGGTCATGGATTAAATCCGACTCTTGGAACCCTTTCTCGGAGACGCTTTACTCTCTCTACTTATTTTAATTACCTCTTATCTTTATCTAGGTGAAACGTTTAGGA
Source organism: Picea sitchensis (assembly GCA_010110895.2). Classification (NCBI taxonomy): domain Eukaryota; kingdom Viridiplantae; phylum Streptophyta; class Pinopsida; order Pinales; family Pinaceae; genus Picea; species Picea sitchensis. The sequence continues at coordinate 17,178 of SNQJ01S0052482.1, forward strand.
CCCAGAGTAAGAAGTCGTTCTTTTAATGACATATAGAGCGAAAACATCATACTTATGAGACCATCATGGAACTTTAGTGACATTAGTTTGAAATATAGACATCTCTGGGATTCGTACCTTTGCCTTACCATTTCATTCTCTTCTAAAATAACAAAAAAAAAATTATGTCACTTGTTTTCGGCGAATTGATTCTCCGATATATGACCATCTGTTTATTCCTTTCGCTCGTTTGGGATGAAAGCTGGGATCCTGTAAGGGAACAACACGAAGAGTATCAGGGCTTTAAAGGAATTGAATGCATTGAAAATTTTGTATCCCTACTTCTAGAAAAACACTAACCTATTTTATTTGTGATGAAAGTAGACTTACCAAAGAAAAATTATGAAATAAAAAGAAAACACAAACCGGTATATACAGTGGAAATTTTGGAAACCATTTATTGCATATAGTGCTTTAAATAACGCCCGTTGACAGGGGCGTTGAGGATTTTTCCGTCCAAATTCTCTAATAGAAACAAATTTTTCCCTTTAGGAGCTGTGACTTTGAACGGTCTGTACCAGATATGATCAAATTTACCATGTTTTTCCTAGTCTTCCTTCCTAACATCCCATTTCAAAACCAAATCACCAAGGATAAATTCTCTTTCCTTGGCCTTACGATCGAATAACGCTTTCATGTTTTCCTGGTATTTCTGCAGCCTTTCGTCCACTTCGGTCCTATGATGTTGAACTTCAATTAGCTGGTTTATTCTTCTTGTGACATGATTTGGTTCTTCTTTCTTATCTTGCCAAAGTTTCATTACGGGAAGCGTTAGATTTATAGGTAATACTACGTCGGTCCCATATACCATTTTGAAAGGAGAAGTTTCGATAGATTTTTTTGTACCTATCTGATTCGCCCACAAAGCGTATTTCAAATGCACATGCCAAGATTTTTTGTTTTCGCTTAACACTTTCTTAATTATAGTGATTAAACTCTTGTTTGAAGACTTGGCTAGCCCATTTCCTTGGGGGTAATATGTCATGGAATGACCAAGCACGATATTGTACTTTTGGAAAAATCTGACCATAGCCATAGATTTAAATGCTTGGACATTATCTGTGACTATCTTTCGGGGGAAGCCGAATCTAGACAAAATGTTCTCTTCTAGGAAATCCATTACCACTGAATCCATTGCCTTTCTAGTTGGAATAACCTCCACCCATTTGGTGAATTAATCTTTAGTAGTCAGGATCCATTTATGTTAAGCACTGGAATGAGGGTTAATTTCGCCTATAAAATCTAGTTCCCATTGTTGAAAAGGGGCTTCTGTTTTGACCGAAACCAATGGTTGCACTGGGATTTTATGCTTGCCTGCAAACAATTGGCAAGGGTTACAGGCTCTGAATTTGGCATTGAATCTGAGAATAGTTTGGGACAATAATATCCTGCCCTCAGGATCTTATAAGTCGTTTCCCTCGAGGCGTGATGTCCTCCGCACACTCCTTCGTGAAACTCATTTATGACCTTCTCTATTTCTGATTCAACTAAACAAACCAACAGGAAGCCTAGTGGGTCTTTCCAATACAATTATCTTTCGGATATACAGTACTTCACCGTATGCAGCTTTAGTGTCCTAGATTTAGATGGGGATAAGTCATTCAGGCATTCAAAGGTCATCAGGTAAGACACTATGTCTTTATACCAATCCGATGAGGCAAAATTCTCTTCGATTTTGATTGCAATTATTTGTTCATCGAGCTCCTTCATGTCCACACACTCTTCACATCCCTATAGGCCATTTATTCCGAGGGCTATGAAATTTGATTTAGCTAAGAGCTTAGCCAAATCTTGTCCTTTTACTATTCTCGTTAGTTTTATCTCCAGGTCAAATTCTTAAATTTTAGCAAGCCACTGTTCCCTTTTTCCATCACAGTCGGACTTAACCAAAATGTCTTTTATGGAACTGGTGGGTACGTACGCAATTACCTTGGAATGTAACACGTAGGTTCTGAAATCCTTTAACGCCTTCACCATAGCATATGCTTTATTTTCCATTATATCGTATCTAAGTTCAGCGTCTCTAAGACTTTTACTAAAAAAGGCTATTGGTTGCTCGAAACCTTCTTCATTTTTCTGGAGGAGTACAACGGCAAGTGTGTGTACAGAGGTGAATGATAAAATCAAAAAATATTTTAGATAATCAGGGCTTGTCAGTACGGGTGCCTCGCTTATATCCTTCTTGATGTGTGCAAATGATGCTTTAGCTTCTGCTGTCCATTTCACTTCGTTGTTCTTCTTTATCATATATGTGATCAACTTCACGATTTCAGAAAAGTTTGGGATAAATCTCCTCAAAAAATTATTTTTCCTAAGAATGACTAAATCTCTTTTACATTCCTAGGGATATTTATGGTTTCTATAGATTCAACCCTCTTAGGATCAATTTTAATTCCATTTCGAGACACAATATGGCCCAAGAGTTTACCTTCTTGCATAGAAAAGTGAGACTTTTTGGGGTTTAAGGACAAACCAAACCTGTGGCATTTCTCAAACGTCTGCTTGAGATGTATCAAATGATCTTCATCAGATTTAGAAGAAATGGTCAGATCATCAAGATAGATAACCAAGAATTTGTCCCTTTCGCCAATGAAAGCTATATCCATAGCATGTTGGAAAGTATCACCTGCATTCATTAAACCAAAAGGCATCTTGTCATACATAAATGTACCCCAAGGGGTGGTGAAGGCTATTGACATTCTTTATCGTGCTCGTTGACAACAATTTGATTGTACCCGGAAAACCCGCCGATCATCAGAAGTCTTAAGTTGATCAACTTTCTTCACCAACACTTGGTTATAACCAGAGAAACCATCGATCATCGACATCCTATTTGCCCCAACTACTTTTCTAAAATGTGATCCATTTTGGGTGGAGGGGAGTGGTGTCTTTGAAGGAGGACTTATTTAGATTTCTAAAATCAACCTGCGATTTTGATCTCCCCACTTTTCTTTCTAATCGAGACCAGGTTTGCTACCCAGTCAAAGCATCTTAGTCTAATCAGGACCAGGTTTGCTACCCAGTCAAAGCATCTTAGTGGTATGATTATTTTTGCATCCAGGAGATTTTTGACTTCCCTTTCAACCATGGACAATAAAATAGGATTGATTTGTCTGAGTTTTTGTCTAAAAGGTTTGACATCAGGCTTTATTAGTATCTTGTGTTCAATCACAATGGTGTCATAGGTTCTCAGCTCTTCATACGACCAAGTGAAAATGTCTTTATACTGCTTGAGTAAATCAACATATTTACTTTTTGTCTCAGGAGGGAGATACTTTGATATTTTTACTATCCTAGACTCCTCTTTGGTCCCTATGTCATAGTCTTTAACCTCTTCTGGTTGGGGTTGCAAAGTAGATTTTAAGGGCATACCATTTTGGTCGAACAATCTCTCCAGAGGGATTAGTCCCTTTGGAATTTGATTGTTCTTTAAAACCAACATGTGATGATTAGTGATCTTTTCCTGGAACCCTTGAGGATCCTCTCCCTCTTGCATGATCCATGTGTGGTCGTTTTGGTTTTCTTGGTCAATGTGAGTTTCACCGAAGTCGTCCACCTTTTCGAGGAACTTCCTGATTTGTTCATCATCCTCAAACAGTTGCCAGTGTTGGATGTTGTTTTGTATGGAAGGTCTGTTCCTCACCTCTATGTGGTACCTTAGTTTGAAAACTATAGGGGGGGGAAACGTTGAGGCTGCTTTGGCTAATGAATTGGCTTGCAGGTTTTTAGCGCATGGGATGAAATGAACATTTACCGACGAGAAGAAATTTTCTATTAAATCCCAGGTGCAATTCCTGTAAGATCTCTATCTTAGGTGTTTTTCCTGGTATTGTCGATTTATTTGTTTCACTATCAACTCTTAGTCTCCGTAGATTTCCAAGTTCTTTATGTTCAGCTTCCTGGCAGCTTCCAACCCTAAGACTCGAGCCTCATACTCATATACATTATTGGTGTAGTCTATATCCCACTGAAGCCTGTAAGAGAAAGGAATAACAAATTCATTTTCAGGTGCTATAAACAGTACTCGTGCACCTGCTCCTTCACATGACAAGGCACCATCAAAAAACATTTTCCAAATTCCAGTGCTATACATATTTTCGTCTATCTTTCCTGATTCATTTTCATCTATGTAATTATCTTCTGTACAACTATTTACACCATCATCAAAAGACAAAATACAATTCCCTAGATCTTGATCGACAACATAAACAGGATAATTGTTAGGATTATGTGGGTCGCTCACTGTGTATGCTAGCCTCGTTTCCCTGTATAGCCGAGTAAATTGTCCACCAAACACAGGAATCATGGCGTAGGTCATGTCTATTTGAAGAGACCCCCCAAGTTTGTCTCCACACGACCTAGATAGTAGCAAGCCATACTTCGGAGGTATATCGGCGATAACTACATCCATTAGGACGCTTTTCACTGGAACCTGTGCAAGAGTGACTACTAAATATTTTATCATACCCATGCACTTAACTCTCCTTGAATCAAAAGAGTAGAGATATCCATAAGGCATGGTGATCTCGAGGCTTAGTCTATCCATAATAGACTTGGGCATCACATTATGTGAGGCTCCAGAGTCTAGCATGCAATTATGCAATAGTCGATCATGCACATTCAGGGTAATATATAAGGGAGAGACGGTGTCTCTGGCACCCTCGAAATGTGGACCAAAAGTGATATTAGGCTTATCGTCTTCCAAGTTTATCACGTCAAAGTGAATTTCTAGATCCGAAAAATCTATCATTTTGGTTATCTGCTTTCGATACACATGATTCTTTTCTAATTCGACCAGAGGGATTGTTATTTTGATCTTATTTATCTCATTTTCAAGGCTGAAACCTCCCCCACCTTTGTCCATTTCTCTGGTTGAAACCTCAGACTCCTTATTTTCTAACTTATTTGTTTGTGCTGATTTATTTTCCGTGAGTTTATTTACCGGTGTATGTGTTTCAGCTGTCTTAGTTTTTTTTGCTTGGGTCTCATCCTCCTTTACTTTGTGATTCTGTGAATCTACCCCTTTTATTTTTCTATTAGGTATCTCGATCTCTTTTGGGGTAGGCTCGTATATTTCACCTCTAAGAAGAATTTTCTTGGGTTGAGGAGTCGACACAAGTTTGTTTTTAGGCCTCTGGATGTACTTATGTTGGACCTCAACCATCATAGAATCGGTCATTTCTTGATAGACAAAAACATTAGTGTTGTTTATGTCATCATCTTTATTTTACGGTTGCTCTGTGTTCAAGGAAATATTGTAATCTTCTTTAGTTAAATGAGGTTTTGTGCATTCATCACCCAAATTGTTTATGTCTTCGTCCACATCCTTGAAATCTTGCAGGTCATTTCCTCCTATAAAATTTTCATTTTTTAAAGGAGTTTGAATTTTTCGGTCTTATTTTTTAATTTGTCTTTGTTGATTTTGAGGGTTGGGGTTTCTTCTGAATTTCGTCTTAAGGAATGGATCTACCTTGGATTGATCTATCTCCATTATGGAAATCTTATTTGATATCTCTTTAATTATCCTAGCCATATCATCCACTTTATCATCTAAGGATCTACTAGGCCCTGAGGGTCCCACTTGTTCCCTAAAATGTTTGGTTTCTCGGTTTCCCGTTTCTACTTTTGTTTTTAATTTTCCAGAAGACATCATGTTAGATTCAATCTCTACGGCGTCATCTTGCATTCGGGTTAAGGTATCCCCTCTCCTTTCTCTCAATAGAAATGAGAAATCGGGTTCGAAGGCTCCCACAAAGGTTACCTTGGCTGCAGGTTGGGATGGTTTAACTTCGACTGGGATCTTATTATATAACTTGTTAAACCTTTGAATGAATTCCATAATAGTTTTCGATTTTTTTTTCTTTAAAGACCCAAACTCGGTCAAATAGTACAAATGGTCTTTTCTTTTGCCCCATTTTCTAAGAAAAGAGTGCTTCTAGGGCATCATAGGATAATATCGAACATGCGGGTAGACATCGAAACCAGGTTCGTACCTGTCCTTCAAAAGTCTGAACAAATAACCTCGAATATACGTCTTCGTGTTCGAGACCTAGGATATCTATGAGTTGATCAAAGAAATTTATATGTTCATCCCCAGTCAGGTCCCCTTCCCCTGTAAATTTAGGTAAGTTTTTCATGTAGTTTTCAGGAAGGTCGTGAAGAGGGATAGACAGGACCAGAGGTGCATATATGGCAGCTACTTTAGAGAAAACCCTAGGAGGCGAGGGCAGCCCTTGGTCCCCCCCTCCTCCTCTTGGAGCCCCTCCACCTCCTCCTCCTAAAACCCCTCTACCTCCCCCTCTGGCGGCCACAATCGATACTATTGGATAGGAAAACGATGCATTATACAGAGGGTTCTAGAACACTAAAAGAGAATCTTTAGCTTCTTCGAGAGACGAGAAAATTGAAGAAGGTGGAAAAGGAATGCGAGGACTTCGTTCCTCATATTTTCAAGAGATGTAATCAGGGGAACCCACGGGCATGGAATATGAGTATATGGTATACTCTTTGAGACTCTGCGAGGTCGAGAAATCTAACTGAAGAGTCAGTGGGATATCGATCGTTGTTAAATTTATTGAGGGATTTTCACCTTCATGTACGCCAGAAGTTGTCGGATGAATTTCATTTTTAACTTCAGGGAGAGTTAAAGTTGGGTTGAGGGTTTTAGGGGGGGATTTGTGCAAAGTTAAAGGTTCAAAAGAAATTTTAGCCTTGGGTTGTGTGTGCCTAAGCTGGTAGACTGCAGTTCTTGTCTTAAGGGAACCTCTTGTTTTCAGTATTTTTTCGGGATCGGAAACGAGCGTGGTCTGTTTACCATCCAGGTTTTGTCTGGTGTTCCTTCGATCAGATGCCAGCTTACTTAAACGTGGAGTCACCAAGTGAATGATAAAAAATATCCTTTAGAAGGTGTTCACTCTTTGTTCACTATCAAAGGGTAGAAACTTGCAAAAATGTCGTTCTCCCAGGGAACAGGTTTCGTAACTTTGGTCCCCGGCAACGACGTCGGAAAGATGTTGTTCCAGAGTCTGTACTTAATTCTAAAAGTACAGGGTCTAGGCATTCGAAAGTGAGTAAAAGATAAAAAGGGGAAGAATCAACCTTCAGGAAAGGAAGCTAAGGATGATTTCTAAGTTGTCTCTATCTCGCTTCCAAACGTTCCTAGATGCTTATATCCCATTCAATTGTGGTCCATGAACATTCAAGTTCTACCTAGGTGATGGCAGTTTTAAGTATGGTGTCAAAAATTTTTAAAGCGATGATGGTTTGATCCAATAGGCCAGGTTCAATGTTGGGTTGTCTTTCAATGGGCACAGTCATGGAGGAACATAGATTGAAAAGAAAGTTCAAGGTTTAAAATGCTACTTCAATTTTTTGACCGTATAAAAGAGAATTTTTGAATCCAATGTTAAAGGTAGCACACAAGCCAAAGGCCTTCTCTCATAACTGAGTTAACTTTTTAAAGAATCATGTATGAAATGTGAGAAAACATTAAGCTTTCGACAATGCGAGGCTCCCATCAAGGGATAATCTCACCCTGTAAACAGAAGAAGAAAAAGACAAGAAGAAATATGATGAAGCTTAAAATATAGAGATCTAAAAAGTTCACAGGTCTTGTACCTTCTCAGAGCCGATACAGAGGAGAAACTGCAAATGATTAGACAATTAAACAATTGGCCACCACAATAGAATTTGTACTAAATTGTAGCTAAGCATTTATCATAGATATATTTGCGAAATGAAATTTAATATAAGATAACAAAGAAAACAAAACTCATAACTCAATCTTCACGAAATCAGGAATCTTCGGATTGCTTTGTATTAATTTTAAAAAGGAAAAAAACTCTATTACAATCGGCCAAGAAAGATCCTGCCCCCTGTTCTCACTTCAAAATGCATATTTATAAAAACTTCTAAACATTTGAATTTCAATTGTTCTAGAAGTTTTCAGTTACAAAATGGGAAATTTAAGTGTTTCACTTCTTTGTCTTTGTCCTCCTTCATGTGGGTAGAGAAACTTCCTTTGTTTACTCTTATTTCTCCAGAAATAGAACAGAACAACACTTTTCATCATTTGACGCCAGACACCTACCCTTTCGCCTGCCCAATGCGATTGACACACTTTTCGATCAATTGGGCTATCAATTTTGAAGGCTTTGTTTGGTTGTTTGCCTCAAAAGTGTAACAATCCTTCGCTAATTGTGGCAACCTTTCTCCTACTTGTCGGTCTTCAGTGATGATAGAACATAACTGTAAACTTGGTTTTATTAACCATTTATCCTCTTGGATTAATCAATCTGGCTTATATGTGATATTTCAGCCTGCTCTTTTTCCTCATTCTCCTTGATATCGAGCAGGTGCTCAGCTATATCGATCTGGCCTAGTGTCCCATCGCTTCTTTCCCTATCGAGATCCAACAAACTTTCATTTATCAAGTCGAAAGTTTCTTCACAAGAGTTTCTCATTTCTTTAGCTTGTTCTTTGTTTTCTGATATATTATGCTTCCACGCCTTCAACAAGATATTTCCTCTGGTTTGCTATGGGATGGAAAGTATGGAACTACTGACCATTTATTTTTTTGTTGTGGCTATAATAGCCTCTTGGAAAGTGAACCGAGACGCCCTAGCTTCTCTTTCTCTCAAAGAAATGTCTTTCAACACTTGGTCAATGGTCTGGCAATGGTTTTGGATGGCTTCCACTTTAGAAAGTAAATCTGGCTGAGCTACTGACTCTCTCTTTTGGATCTCAATGGCTTGGGATTGGAATATCCCGATATCTATAACTTGGCTCTCGGTAGAATTCAACTTTACCTGTAACTACCTTATCAGTTCTTCTTGATGGCTTACCTGTGCTTGGCTGGTTTGGGCCAACTGATGTATTTTCTCGAGATTGGATCTGAGTTGCTCGATTTCCTTTTGATCGCCTACTCTGGCTTTCTCTAGACCTCTGTTCACCTGATCTCTAGCGTTTTCCTCTATTGTAGCCAGCTTAGCCTCCAATTTATTGATCAAGTGGTTCTTCCACTTTAAATGTTCCTTTAGAGATCCGACAGAATATTGGTTGGTTGTAGCAAAAGCCTCCAACATCCCTGCTATCTGAGTGGTGAATTCCTCCTTTTTCATGGCCTTCCCATCCACTAGGATTTTGATTTTTTTGGCTACTGTGCCCACTTCTCAGTAAATCTCTTTCTTCACAATGGCCTTTCTCTTCTTATCGAAGAAAAATTTATTCAAAGGCAACTCTTCTACAGTAATGGGCATTAGTTCTTCACTGAAAATCAATCCCGCGTCAGGGGTCCCCTTTGTGAACCGTAGGGGAGTGATAGAAGTGATGGGACTGTCGATTTCCTTGGATGGTTTCTTTGGGATAACAACCGTGTCTGGCTTGCTTGATGCGGGTGATGGCATGACACTTACCCTTTGTGGGAATATTTATGCTTGGCTCTGGACCGACTCGCCTGGTACAACTTCTTTTGGGATTCCTTTCTCTAAGTTGGGGATTTCGGCTTCCTGTTATGGGTTCCCGGTTTCCTCTGTCTTTTCCTAATTTTCCTCCCAATAAGGACCTGAATCTTTTGATCCCTTGGCTTCCATTTGTTGTATATATGTAGTCTGTGGGTTCTTACCCTGTAAAACGGGGGAAGGCAACTCCACTGGTGTTCCTGAAATTTGAAGAAATACGCCATATCCTCGGGTGACAGGGCTTGAATCCAACTTAAGACCTCAGCATAGGATTTTTCACCTCAAAAGGTGTCATCATGAGGTGAATGCTCATGTTCGTATCTTTTCAGGCCACAATTCACCATGTGATTACTCACGACCTTATGTGGGCCATGTTTCTTAAACTCAATGTTGACCAATTTAAATTCCTCCAAGGCCATAGCCTCGGATTTGGCATGTCTGAAATATAATAAAGCATATGTATTAAAATGAATGGGGAAGGGCGGCCATACCATCTTCAAAAAACCTTTGAGATCTTTGCTTATGGCACCAAGCACAGTTTTCCTAGTGATTTCGCGACATACCAGCTTATCCGGCACGAATAGTGGTAGAGCATATGGGGGAACAGATGCACCGGAAACCATGATGTATGAAAACTCCGCTTCTATATACCAGTCAGCCACACTACTCAAGTTGGCCGCGATGCTATCTGAAATCTTGGGAGGTGGGTTACTGAAGATGGAGACATGCAACGATACCATTACCCAATTGAAAATCTAGTATATGAATTCTTTGGCCTTATCTTCCCAAAGTTTCAAGTGATAGACATGAATAGGCTCAGCATTAGATGGATTCCATATCTATCTCATTAGAGGGAAAGGCATCATGAAACAAATAGCGTCCATGATGTAGGCAGACATGAAAAATGAAGTTGCTTTCCCACTCACTTTCTACACTTGATATTCGCTAATTCGACTGGTTAGATTGTCCGACAACAGTTTGGCCCAGTTGAAAGAGAAACCTTCAGTGATTGTATGAATCAGAGGCACCCACGGGAGGAAAACGTGTGTGGTGTCCTCCCTCCCATACAACCTACAGGCCATCATTGTTATATACCTGAATGGCAGCTCTAAGGAGGAAATTGAATAAATTTTGTTACAATCCACCCTAAATTTTGTGGGGTATGAAACCCAATCCTTGATCAGATCAGACAAGTTTTTTCCATATTGCTCACATTCCTTCCCCTTGAAACCTTCCAGAAACTTGACATTGTACACGAAGTTTGGTGTGGGTGACAGCTGATACATTGCCTGCGAATGTTCTGGTCTAAAAGTCCTGATCGTACCTTCTGCTCGCTGATAATAGTCCTGGTCAGGATATCCACATGGTCTAGCGCCCATATGATCATATCATAATAGGGAAGGAGTCATGGCCTTGCCACTATTTTGTGCATCTTTACTTGAATGACGATTTTGTATTTGGTGGCCAAATCATCCTTCTCGTTATCGCTGAAATCATCTGAACAATTCACCGATTCGGACTGAAGAATGTCGGAGATGTATGTCCAGGTTTTGACAGTATTAATACTTCAGGGTGAAGTATCGGAAATGGCATATGAGCCCTAACCTAAACTCTCAGTAGCTGCCTTGGATGCTTTTCATGGAGCCATGATAGAGAACTTTGTACTCAGATCTCCTATAGTAAGAATTGTAAATATAGATAGAAGTTATCTTGATGAAAAAGCTATGCGCGCAAAATAGAAATAAAATTGAAATAATGAAAGAAACTCCCTTTCTTTGATCTTTCAACTTTGCGTGAGTCCTTACTGACAGAACAATCAAGTCATTTAATGGAAAGATTTAGGCATGAAACGAGATCTTATTTTCCATTAATTCATCAAGATTCAAATCAATGCCATAAATCTTTAAAAGATTTGTGATAATAAAGAAATGCGGAAACATTCAAAAATATCATCCGTAGACTGTGTATGTTAAAGGTCCTTTAAGGCATTAATTAACTAAGTTAAGTCCCTTCAATTTTGTACTTTCAGACCTTGAAACCTCTTTTCGGCGTTCGCCGTCTTGGATGATTTTGTTCCTAGTCTTGGAGTCCAAAATACCTAAAATTGCAATGGTGCGATTTAGCCTTTTACCTGTGACGTTGCCCAAGATTTTAGTTAATCCATGTCTAAAGAAGGAAATCATGACTTCATGGATCGGATTCGCGAAGATGCGGATTTTGGAGGGAGCAATCACTGAGTCGCGAAAGAACGATAACGTTTAAGCAAGGTTTAAAGGATTTACTCTTGACACTAACCGGGGTAGCTTTTGGAACCGTTTCGTGACTTTGCATATCAGAGTTTTAAAACCATGCAACTTGTAACTCCCGAAGCGCGATAGAATGAGGTAAAAAAAGTGATAAACTTGCTTAATGGTTAAGTGATGGTGATTTAGAACTATAATGGCCATCGCCACTTCACATGTCGGGATACTAAGGCTTTCAGTGGGTAAATATCATGAAGTAAAAGACAGCCTGAAAATCAACTTTTGATTTTAAGAATTATATTTCAACCACTTGGAAAAGGCGGCTCCAACAAAACCATTCATGCCTTCAGAGGAAATAATTATTTTCTACTTGCTAATAGTGATGGATCAGACCTATCAGGGGGACCCATAAATGCCAGGATGTTGAAGCATTACTTGCCACCTCAGTAGAGAGATCACGATTCCATTCCATTGTATATATCATTTCTTTTACAAGTATTTAAGGTGTAGTTGTTTTTTTTTAGGTGCTTGAAGCCCACGGAGAAGGCCCTAAGATACTGAAAATGTCATCAAAATTTCTGAAATAAAGCAAGTCAAATAACTGAAGAAGCTCTAGAAGAAATTATTCAAGGCGATAAGAAGCAGAATTCTTGGCATCTCGCAAGGAGGATACCATCCCCAGGAGGAGCCACTATTATAAACCTATAATTTATAGGATCAACTGTTGATTGTATTTTTGTCCCTTTAGTGTTTTTGACTTGCAGAGATTACTACATTCTGAAAAAGAAAGAAAATAAAAAGAAAATGAGAAAAGAATAAAAGAGGGCATAAAAGAAATTAAATAAAGCCCCATGAAATAACAATGGCTTTATCCATATAGTCTAAGCATGGCCAAGTCCTTTTAAATTGATGTTGATAGGATTAATGAATAAGCTTGGCTAAACTGTTTAATCTTGGCCAAGTAGATAGGCTAGCTAGTGAATAAATTTGACCAAACTGCCTAATCTTGGTCAAATAACCCTAAGGTAGACTAATTTCTTAGTCAACCAGTTTAATCTTGGCTAAATGTCATAGGGAATTAGGTTAGAACTTAGGTTAGAGCATAGGTTGGTTGGCTTGATTTCAATAAAACATGCATGATGATCGATGTTGATTCATATCTTTGAAGTTTGAAAGTATGTTGCTTGACCCCCATGGCGACAAAAGCAGGGAAGGCAGAGAAAACCCACAAAGAGGCGCAAGCCTAAGTATGCATTGCAGATATGATTTTGCGATGGAATATTAAAGATGGCACACATATGAACAGTTGAGACACCGACGTTTAGATCTATGGTCAACAAGTTTTTTCGGACCCCACCTCGACCGTTCTGCCTTTAATGGTGGGGGTGGGGGGGGGTCTGAAATGATGAGTAACAAGAATGTGCATCTAATCAGATGAGGCATTGGCATCCATATCTACAGCTGAGATATAATTCGGGACCCCCCCCTGACTGTTCTTCCTTTAAAGATGGGGGGGGTCTGGAAAGTTCATTAAAGGAAGCCCTCAGTTCTAAGGTCCAACAGCAGGTGCGTGGATGGACGACTGAAAATACTTTTCAAACCCCCCTGACCATTTTTCTTTTAACGATGAGGGGGGTCCGGAATGAAATGGTTTTCTGGTGGGCCCCCTGCTCTAACGTGGCAGGAATTTATTGCACTAGACTCCCACCACTTACCACAAACCACTTTACCACTTACTATTTACCACTTTTCTGGCATACCACCACCATATCATGACATCACTTTCCACTTTTTCCCCTACAAGTACCATCTCATAAATCTGTCAGTCCATCCCCCCTGTTTCACCCATCACAAGTCCCCTCACCATTGTTAGTCTCCAATCAACATCCTCCACGTCACCCAATCATACTCGTCACCCATTTTTCACCTGCCATCTCCCTGTCCAAATGACCCATTGGCCATTTATTACAGTTTAACTTATCCGTTAAGCATGTTGATCTGTCCCCCCCACTGCTGATCTATCCCCCCCACCCAACAAGTATTCGTTCACCCAAAACTAGCCCTGCTCCTTCATTCACCCATTGCTCATCTTATCCTCACACCAGAAAGTTTCCTTGTCTCCTCTCCGATTCAATCAACAGCCCAACCACAGCCATTACCACTAATGTTTTTGTTTGAATTGCAGGTATTTTTCACAATGATGGCACTAAAATCCAAGAAAGCAGAATCCAGGGAAAATCCTTTCCTCCCACCTCCTGTCGACCTCAACAAGATCGCATTGGCCGACAAAGATCATCTATGACAGATACAAGGTGCAAATTTGACTTACAAATTTGCAGTCATGTCTCAAAGACACTTTCTTAGATCAAAGCGATGAAATTGGGCTCTATGAGTCCAATCTTCCTCTATATCTTTCCCCCACGTCCATCATTTCCCTGAATTTTCCCTCAAATTCTAGGCTCATTACCTCACCGACCAGAGAGCCATAGTCTCGTCATCAGGAGAAACTATGTTCTTCATCACACCAGAGGCCATTGATTAGATGATGCAGATACCCAGAACTAAATCTGCCTCCCCTTTCAATCTTGAAATCATAACAGAGTTATACCAAAAACTATCTTTTCCTCAAAGAGCCTAGATCTTTGAATTTTTCCTCCCACAGGATGCTCAGTTCCCCAAGTCAAATCCCCCATATCCTTTGTCCCTATTCTCAGAAAAGGGCAACCAAGTCATTTCATCAATCTATTATCTACTTGGTTATTTTTCAGACGAATGGGTGGATGAACCTATATTGGGTTTTATGTCCATTTTCTCTACCAAAGAAAATCCCACCACTCAGTTTGACTACAACAATTTCCCAGCGGAGAATATTCACGAGAAGTTTTCAAAATTCACTACAGAGGGCATGTTATGGTAATCCTCCATACTGGCTTACATGTTCACTTTATTTCAAGAAGATAGGTTCTCTTTCTCGATGTAGAAAATGGACAAGGACAAGAAGCCACAGGCGGTAACATCTTGGACTTCGCTGCTTAGACGAAATTCCACAAAGTTCAGTTTCAAACAGTTTATCGAGCAATTTTACCACCTAGTGGTGAGCATGCTCAGTGGCAGACCAGAACCAAAAATAAATGAGGAGATTCAGAGGATTTTATACCTCTCAGACCTTGCAAAAATTGGAGATTGGTATCTTTACCAAAATCACACTGAGATCATAATATATTGGTGCGAGTTAGCTCCATACAAGTTGCCCAAGCATTTACCCATGAGGGTATTTTCCCTGGAGTACATAAGACATATGATAAACTCAGACGACATACACTTTGTGTCTCTGAAGAAGAAACAACAACTCAGAATTAAAGGGCAAATAGGGTCTTTTATCTTCAATAGCCGAGGCGTCGAGGAAGAGGCAGACAGGTTTCTGAAGGAAATGAACTTCGATGCTAGTTTCTTGTGGCACTATGATCTATGTGAGATCATTTTGGAGATAAGGGTTAAGAATAAAAACATTCCATATGTTCATTCACCCAAGACCAAAATAAAGAAGTCTGCAAATCAAACGGAGTGGGAGGTGAACACTCTGGAAGAGACCGAACAACAGTCTCCTCCTATTATTGTCTCACAAACAAACATGCCACAGGTTCCAAAGGAGAAAAGGCCCAGGAAGGATAATTCACCTTCTGTCACCAAAGTCTCAACCAAATATTTCCAATTACACACCAAGAGGCCAAAATCCAATCATACAACTGACACAGCTAGTGAGAAGAGAACCCAATCCACTATGGCTATGAAAGATGATCAGTCACCACTTATCTCTAGCAGCCAACAGATCACATCTACTCTTTTATCCAAGAAATAGACAGATACTTCATTAATCAACCAACCAAAACAAGGAAGCGTCAAATTGAGAATTTTTTAGAAATATGACCTGATCAAGAAGAGGAATCAGGCACTGACCAACAACACTTATGCTCGGTTTTGGAAACAAACATCCATGACACATCACATACTATTGTTTGTGTTTGATATAGAGAAGGGTAGAATGCACATGGCTTTTCTGCAGGCACAGGTGCCCGACCCAAAGGAAATCACTGACTACAAAAGGGCAATGTTCGAATTCCACACCAGAGATGTGCACCTGACTAATCAAATGGATCTGTACAGGAAAACTGGAGAAATAGTTTTCTCCACTTTGGCAAATGCTTCTACTTCGATTGTTAAACTACCGGTCTCTCTGAGCAATGTTCAGACACAGTTAAAGTTAAAAAAGATATCATCCTTTGCAAAGGATAAAAGAATTAAAACGTTGGAAGAATTGGTCCTCAATATAGGGTATGACCCCTCGAATGTGAAAGCAGTCGAAGAGATGCTCAAAAAGAAAAATGTTGATATATCATCTCTAAGAAAAAAAATAAAACTTCCACCAATGGAAGATGCACAAGCAAAGGAGATAGTTGAGACAAAAGGTGAGAAGGACGAGTTGCTCAAGTTGATCATGGAGAAAAATGCACAGTTGAAAGAGATGGAAGAAGAACTGGAAAGGTTAGTGAAGGATAAGGAACAATCAACGCTTATAGAATTCATTCCATTGAGCGCAGTTCCACTCACAAGGTTAAGCACAACATATATAGCAGAAACCTCCACAACAGAAATTCCCTCAGCAACTCCACTGACAGCTCTCGAAAAGACAGTGGAATTAGCAAAATCCATGGAGGAAATGGACTTACAAAAGATATAAATTAGCAGACTAAAAAAGGAGTTTGAGGATCTCCAGTAGCTCAAGTCTTCATACCAAACAAGCTACTCCATGGAGAAGCAAACATCAGACAAGATCAAACAGGAATTGCAGCAGCTTCAAAAGAAAACAGTGGTGGGCAAGACACTAGCTGAGGCCAAGGAAAATATTTGGATGGATATCTCCAAATCCATAAATGCAATATGGCCTATGGTGAAAATCATGTTCGAGCAAAAAGAACTATTACAGAGGAGCTTGCAGTCTATTGAGAAAATAAAAGGAGAGCTGGGAGAAATGCCCACAGAAGCCACTGAGATCATTAGATTCTTGAATTTGAAAACATGGGAAGAATTAGAGGATTTGAAGATTGAAGACAGGACAAAAACCATCCTCGAAGTCAAGAGGGTTCTAACAAAGAGAGGACTAATGCTGCAGCTGGAAGAGAAAGTCCATACTATGGACACAGGAGTTCAAAGATCGTTCAGTAAGATTGAAGCTCTGCAGAAGAAAGGTCTTCAAAACTTAATGGTCCTAAATGATAAGTTAATGAACCTTCCTGATTATAAACAGAAGCTAGCCACGGTGGCCAAAGATAGTTTGAAATTTTTGGGAATACATGGCATCATAATGGGAAAGGCGTTCTTAGAAACTTTGTAGCCAGACATTAACATACAACACAAGATCCGGTACATTTTCATCGTCAAGCCAACTTTTTCCAAGTACACAGAGATGGATGAAATATACCGAAGACTACTCAAATTCATTATTCCCAGTCAACTACGATGGGAAGATCTATGCAATCTGATCGAGTAGGAGATGAGATGTCCAAGTCTAGTCAGCAATCAGATCAGACAAAGTCGTGCAGATGACTCACCAACAACCTTCCCCAAGATTAGCTTGAAGAATTTGACACATCATTAATAGTCCCTAAAGTTTTGTATCTTGTTGAGTTAGTTAGTTAAATTTAGAATCTTCCACGTCCTGATCATTAATGACATGGTCGTTTTAACTTTGATTATAAATATTTCCAGCTTATAAGTATTGAGGGTTGTTGATCTTTACACCCGAGCAAGCTCTAGTTGCTGTAATTTTTATCAAGAAGTTATTTCCAGTAATACAAAGAGAAGTGTCACGTGATTCTTGCGTGTAAATTGTTGGTGAAGTTCCCTTTGTCTATGTACAAGTTTTTCCTTCTCAGTTATCATATTGTCTTTCTAAATCTAATCTTTAAAATAAGTTAAAGTTGCAGAATTTACCATTCTGTAATCTGTTCTTAATCTTTTATATATTTAAATTCTTAATCTGTTTTTCCTCTGATGTTATAATAGAGAAATTCTTAAATGATTTATTTTTTTAACTGATATCTCATCTTTTTCAACAATACACCATTTTTATTCCTAAAGAATCCAGCATTAGCACTATCTCGCCCTGTGAAACGAATCTTGTAAAAGTTGTCTTTAACTTCTATCTTTTTAAAACAGACCCCATAGCCCAATGGAGGTGTAAGTGATATTAATCCATTTCATTCAAAATCAATACAAACAACTTATTTATATTCTTTCTAACTAGCCTTAAATCTTGAAAACTCAAACAAATCTAAAACTCACAGAGAGATCCCTCTCTAAAACTAGTAGGGCTAGCTCCTAGTTTCAAAGCGGTTGGTCAAGGTTACCTCTGATAAGTTTCTTCTTACCTCATAACAACCTCTGAGAATTTACTGAGTGACAAAAAGTGTGATAAGTGCATTTGTTATGGCGAACATATTCTTCTTCTAGTCTCAACTCTTGCATATTTTTTCTGATAATCTAATCTGAAGGATGATTCTTCTGTATTCATTTGCTTGGTGTCTTTGGAGGCACTTGTTGAACTTTCTCTTCTACTTTTGTCTGATCTTCTTCATCTTCCCCTTCTACTTCTTCTTCATCTTTTTCTTCTTCTTCATCTTTTTCTTCTTCTTCATAAAGTTGTTCCACTGACTCATTTTCTTCTTCTTTTAATTCTCATCCACCTATTTCATCAATTGTTACATTGATTATTTCCACAACTTTGTTCAACCTCAGATTGTAACACTTTTATGCTTTCCTTGTACTTGAGTAACCAAAAAGTACTCCTTTGTCCACACGAGAGTCAAACTTTCGCATTCTTCCATCTTCTCTTTTGATGTAGCATTTTCTTCCAAATACTCTGAAGTGCTTCACATTTTTTGGTCTTCCTTTCCATAGCTCGTAGGGAGTTTTGTGATTATTGTTTCTGAGAATTACTTTGTTTTGAATGTGAACTTCTATATGCACTGCATGTGTCCAAAAAATATCTGTCAATTTGGAATCCATTAGCATTGTTTGAGTCATTTCATGTGTAATTATCATCCATTATGATAATGTTCCTTTGTCTATGAACCACTCTCTGAACCAATCTATGAATCCATGCACTTGTCCATTGTCATATATCTGTTCAAACCTACTAAGTGTTCTTACGAATCAATATTTTTCCATACTGTCCAAGACTCTAGTACACAACTGTCCATAATGTTGACCCATTTATAACTATACTATCAAGAAGTCTTCACTACAACAACTTCTTAATCTATCAAACTGTACTTCTGCTAACTAAATACTCTAGATCTATCTACTCAAACTCTGCAAGATGTTCGAAGGATGGTTCTTTGGACTATCACAGCTATCACATAGAATCCCCCTGTCTAATATTCATATTACCTGGGAGTCTCTAAGCCGAATGGATCAGAACAATTCCTTCTCTGATGTGTATTCATCATCATCTTCATTGGTAGATTTATCATCTCTTTGAGCTCTGACTTCTTTCTTTCTCTTTGTGGATTCATCTTTCACTACAATGCCTAAAAGTACAATCTCTTGAAAATTTTTCTTATTTACCTTTCCTTCTTTTCTTTCAGTTATTTCCAAACCTTTTTTTATCTGACATCTTTCATTTTCTCTGTAGAATTTTCTTCATCTCGTTTTATTGCCAATCTTGCGATCTCTGGGACTTGGTCTTTTTTCATCTCTTCTTCGTGTTTTATTATCCATACTTTATTATATCTGATATCAGTGTTCTCTTTCATGGAAGTATTGATCATGCTTATACAATCATTATCTATGTGTACATAGTTATGACATTTGTAACATTTAATGTTACGTGGGGCCACATAGTCATTTCTTGCTTGAACATTTTTATAATCTCTGCAATCTGCAACCTTATGTCGAAAATTAGTATAATAAAAACAATGACCATAAAAGAAATTTGCATACCTGGGAGTGAATGATCTTCTTTGTGGTGTAGTCCTTCTAAATTTCTTCCTTGACTGATCATGATCATAATTGAAGCTTCTTTGTGTCTTGAACATGGATGGTCTTCTTGAAGATGTATCTTTAATAGTTTTCTTAGATTGTGGTTGACCATGATTCCTTCCTTTGATTATTTCTACATAACTCTTTCTATTTTCTTCATTCTTCTTTTCTAGAAACCTAGAGTGCTTCTCTTCATTCTCTATAACTAATGTGGATATTTCTGTCTCTTCAGGATTCTTGTTGATATTGAAGATTTTATTTTTCAATGTGACAACTTCTTCTTCAAGCTTCTAAACCTCTTTTTCTTTCTTCATTATATGAGACTTCATGACTTCTTATGTTATTTTTGCTTCTTCAAGTTGGATTTTTAATGTGATTATTTCTTCTTCAAGTCCTTTCTCTTCTTGACCAAACTCTGCCTCAAGCTAGTTTAGATCATTATTTCTTTCCTTAGGATGACCCGTCAATATATTTTCTCTCATTTCTTCTTCTTCCTTCTGTGCTTCTATGTTGGCTTCCAAATACTGTTTTTGATCTTTAAATTTTTCTTCAATTTTTCTAGATTATTCTGGCTGAGTTCTTAAGTTCTTGATGACCTGTTGGGCTTCTTAAAAAATGTGAGCACTTTCCTTTTGTTTCATCAATTCTTCCTTGAGTCACTTGTTTTCTTCTCTTTCTTTTCTTAGTTCATATAAAGCATTGATCAATTCTTCTTCATAATTGTCTTCTTTTTCAATTAGTTTTTCTGTCTCATTTCCTTCATGGCATTCTATTTCAAGATGTCAGCATTTTTCACAATTAAAGAAAAACAACATACCTATGTTGATTATGTACTCTTCATATTTTGAATTTGTTTGACATGGTGAACATATTTCTTCTTGATTTGTACCTGCTTCTTCTTTGGAATTTTATGAATCTGTGATGGGTGAAGAATATATATCAAGTAACTTATCCCAAAATTCTTTGGCTGATGAACATTTACCAACATTTTCTCTTACCGGATTAGGTAATCCTTCCCATATGAAATCCATTGCTATTTTGTTATTCTTCTTTAATTTTTTATTGGCTGCGGTATTTCCCCTTTTTAAACTATCATATCCCATAATGACTGATAGCCAAATATAATACCCTTGTGCCTATAAATATAATTTTGTCCTTCCACTCCATAGCTCATACTTTTAACCATTCTGACCATTAAACATTGGTACTCCATTCTCAGAATAATCCATGATCTTTTTCCAGTGGTTAAATGATTCCTAAAGGAACCTGCTTTGATACCAATTGTTGGAGGGGGGGGGGAATCAATAATAGAGAAATTTAATCCTTTTTAACGATAAAATGCAAATGTTATATCAATGTAGCATTATTATCTAGTAGTTTCAGAGTAAGTAAACAATGAAAAAAATGATAAATCATACACATATACAGTACAACAATGTTTTTACGTGGAAACCCAAATCAGGATAAAACCACGAAATGCTTTTTCTTCTATGTCTTTAAGAATTACATTCATTGGAAGCACCAACTTCCTTTGTTTTCCAGCTGCAACTGGAAGGAGGCTCCAACCCCCTAGTTTCTTAGGCTACAACCTGGGGGAAGCTCCAACTCCCCAATTCTTTGGCTACAACCAAAAGGAGGCTACAACCGCCTATGTTCTCCGGCTACAACCGCCCTGTCCTTGCACCGTCCAACCGCCCTGTCATAGAAGTAGAATCATGGAACCACTATCACACTATCATTGTGAGATATACTACTATAAACCTGTACTAATCAACCTACACCAAACAACCTGTAACAACTTGTGCCAAACAACCTATAATCAAGTTGTACCATAAACAATTGCATCAACCATGCACCAACCTGTACCTCAACCTGTACCATCAGTGAGTGCATCAACCATGCACCAAATATGTATCGATCATGCATCAAATAAACATAAACTATGACTCATCAATATGCACCAACACCATCAACTATACACCTCATGTATGTGCCACCTCATCAACTACTTGTCTCAACCATGTACCCAACATGTACCTCAACCAAAATACCTCATCAATTTTATCATCCAATTCTGATTTGTAACTCTGTAATAGAACTGGTGTATATGATCACATACCTGCAAACCTTCCTTAACTTTAACAACAAGAGAGTAGCATTTTCATCAAATTTCACTTTAGTCTCACATGATTAATTTTGTATTAATCAACAACCCTAAGAATAATCAAAACTATGTACCTGTAATGAATAAAGATATGAAAATAATACACAATTTTATTCAGTGTATTTTATGCAATTCCTCCAGGTTTCACTACTTGGAACTTGCCAGAAAAGGAGTTATAGCCAAAATGGCATACCTTGTTGAATTATGGCTTATTCTAGAGAGCAAACTTGTAGATCATTCCCCACAAAGAATATTTGTTTTTTGGATCTGAAAATGGTACACAAAATACTAAAGATGGTACTCTATCCAATACATTTGGTCTTACTGAATTTGGATCTTTTATGAAGAAGTTGTGACGTATTTACATGAAACACTTGTTTTAGACTAGTTTTAGGACTAGCCACAAACCCTATTTTCCACAGAGTGTAACTCCAAAAATATAATGAACCACAAGCTGAAATTTTTATCACAACTATTTGTATATGTTTCCTCAACAGATTCCATATTTCGCGCTTTGAATCATTATAGAAAAAAAAAATTATTTTGAAAATGGTGATATGACCTGTAAATAACATACCTTAGAAAGCATCATCAAAAGAATTTATCCTCCATTGAATTTTAGCCTTCTTTACTTCACCTTCCCTTTGAAATCCGCCTTAGATATCCTTTGGTTATCTCAGTCACTTTTAGATATTTAATAAGCTCATGTGTAATTAAATAAGAGACCCTTGCCTCTTATTTATACTTTTATGTAGCTTCCTTAAGGGGTTAGATTTTAACCATCTTAAACCACTTTCCTTATTTTAGGGCTAAACCACTTCTAACCACTTGTCCACTTAGTAATTTCTCCATTAAATTTATTATTTAAATAATTTCTTTTGTATCCAATTTGACTTATAGTACACTCATCACTTCACTTTATTATTTAAATAATTTATTTTTTGCAACCACTTTGACTACTTTGACCTTTTGGGGCTTCTAGATGACTCATGAGGGTTATCCAATTTCACATGGCCATAAATCTCTAACCGTGAGGAGCTATGTGACGTTCCATATACCACCAGAAATGGCATGACATGTACTATCTATCTAGAATAGTCTTACCTTAAAATATTTTAAAACTCATACCATTATACATCAAACAAACTTGGGTCCATTACCCAAACCTTTGTGCTATCAGAATTCACTACCGAACTTTCTTCAAGGGTTCACATCAATGAAAACCAACCCAAATAATCACCAGAAGAATCGTGACAGAGGAATCATGGAAATATAACCGCGATAGTAGAATCATGGTAGAAACCCCACAGTAGAAGAAGCACAACAACAAAACCGCAACAATAGAACCAGGACTGCAAAATTATGGCAACGAAATCACAACATAATCATGGCTACATAAATAGATCCATAATATATCCACAACTACAAGAAGAAAAAGGTATGGTTTTCATATGTGTAGTGTTGAATCTATGAATCTGGATGAGGGTTTGGCTTCTAGATTTGTTGGATGCACTCTTGGAAGTTCAAGGATTGTAGTAGAGTTGATCTAAGGAATATCTACTAAAGTTTAGTACTCGTTCATAGCTGGTTATAATGGCATATTCTTTAATGCAAGGTTGGAGTCAATTTATAAGAGTTATGGCACATCTGCTTGAGGTATGTTGTGAGAGGTAGGTTTTAGCTCTTGAGATGGTATTGGTTGTTCAATATTGTTTCATATATCATATTTGTTGAATGATACAATTGGTATTTTTTTGTTGGTATTTGGCATATGGTCTTCATGGTCTATATTCCTATTGTGATCATGAGCATGAGATCCATGAGATCGAATTTGATTTGATAGAGGAAACAAGTTGATGTGACGGGTTGTGTTGTGCATAGTTGATGAACTTGTGATGGTACAGGTTGTGTGAATGATTGATGCATATAGTTGATAGTACAGGTTGATTGGTATAGATTGTGACAGGTTATTCGTACAGGTTGGACAAATTGTCCTATATCTACAAGATGGGTCTTTTGCTTGAGGGTTGGATTCCTCACATCTCAATTGGTGCTAAGATCCGCATGCTGGGTCTGGTATTGATATTTGGTACTCTCATGGAGTTGGTTCTTATAAACCCCGGAGATTGTAGTCTCATGTAACACCATAATACAAAAGCTTACACATATATATAGTGTTCTTTGTGTTCATTATGGTGATGGTTTAATGTTCTGTATTACTGATGAATGGTGTTGTTATATGGAAGTAGCTAATTGTGAATGAATAATAATATTTTAAGTGGTTTTTGACTAATTTTTGAAATACGTATAAAAATATCCCTACACCGATTCACCCCCACCTTTTAGTGTGGTTGTTGTGTCTAACAATGAATTTTGGCATTTCATCTTCCAGGGTTAGGGTTTTGTATTTTATTTATGTTAAAAAGGCCTTTTGGAAACTCATTGTAAGAATGAGGATCCAAAAGGATTTTTTAACATAAATAAAATAAAAAACCCTAACCTCGGAAGATGAAACTCCAAAAGTCATGTGGGCCCCAATGGGGTAAGTTGGTACATAAACTTCTTGGGGTTGTAAATTTTGCATACAATCTATGTTTTAGGCACACGATAGATATTTGGAAAGAACTATATGAGGAATACATGTATTTCCATCACACTTTGGTTAAGGCCTACAGTGTGCTTGTGACATGACAAAAAATGTTGTTTAGGTCCTTAAAACGACCTCGAAAGTTTAGGACTCGAAATACTGTAAAACAACTGCCAAGACGAAAACCACTATTTTGAGCAAGTGGAATAAGTGGGTGGACATCAATTTCCTCCTAGATCAGCTAGGGGAAATCATTACATTATTGTGTTCATTTATTATTTCACTAAGTGGGTGAAGGCCATGCTTACATTTTCGAGCGACAGTGATACTTCTACGTTCTTCGTATTCAATCACGTTATAAATCAGTTTGGTGTTCTGAAAGAGATTTTCACTGGCCATGGTAATCACTTCTAGAACAAGATGATTTCAGAACTTGCTTCTAAGTTGGGTTTTGGACATGAGCACTCGTCTCCATATTACCCACAGGCGAATGGACAGGTCAAGGTCATTAATAAGTATCTTAAAAGCATGCTTCGGTGTACTACCAGTGCTCTATATGGGTTTATGGGAATATTGGACCACAGTAAAAAAGGCTACTAGATTTTCTCTATTCCATCTCGTTCATGGGATGTGTTAGCACTTTATAAATTCTCTTGGTTGCAAAGAAATTTTTAGAGGTAACCTCAAGCCTACTTTCAGAATGGAAGCTAGCCTCCTGCCAATATAGAGAGGGCTCTCTCCTATTATTTATTCAATAAATACAAGGGTTAGATTTTATGTTGATGAAAAGTTTATGAAATGGTTGGTACGGATGAGAGAGATACCCATTGGGCATGGAGTCATAAGAGATATTAGTTCTACGTTTTCAGAATCTTGGTAGGAAATCATTTAATCATAGAGGCCAGACAACCAACTATTGCTAGACTTACAAACTTTAAAGATGAACAGATGAAATTGAAAACACTCAAAGACACATAGAGCATCCAACTTAGATGAATTTTGCATAAACTTATTAGTCTAAAAAATAATATTTGAAACAAAATAGATACAGAGCATACTGAAATGATTTCTACATCAACAATTTCTCTTTCAAACAAAGAAGTGTACATTTAATGATCACAAAGAAAGAATAACATACACTAGGAACAATTACTACAAAAACTAAACACATGAATCTCTGAGCAAATGGTTAAAACGCTTATCTGTAGACATTTCAAAGCCAATAGTCTTTCTTACTCAACTCTCAAACCCTTTTACAATATTCTTCATCATAATATATAGAATTAGATTTCCTTATAACTCTATGAAGCTCAAATAGTTAGGGTTTCATACCAAAAGAGAATTTACAACTGATTAAACTACTTCCTTAACATACTATTAACTAATTTTCCACGCGCCTCTACAATTTAAGGTTTATTTTTTTGAAAAACGTATACAACCCTAATATATATTTGTTACATATTTTAGTGGAAAAAGGATTTATTACTTGATATTGATGTTGACATGGAAAATTTATCCAATCTGGCAACTGAAAATGCCTCTTCATGAGATGACTAGTGATTTCACAGCAACGAGGCAATTTGATGTGAAATATCTGCTTTGGTAGTTTCACAACAAAATGTGCTGCAAAATATCTGTTTTTTCTTGCTGATGTTGAAAAATTCTTCAAATTTGAACCAAAAACTTTAGATGATTTCACAAAAGAAAAAAAATGATTTCTCTTGAGTGTTACTAGACTATTCCACTATTGGTCTAGGTGGATATTGGTGGCCACCCACCTATTCCAACTGGATCCTCTCGACAATTTTTAGTTCAACACGTTCTTCTGTACTTCTTTGTGATTGTGGATTCTACAATTTTGGGGTTGTCTAAATCTCTACACATCTTCCAGGTGGAGACTGGTGGCCACCCACCTAATCCAACTGGCTTATTTTGGAAATTTTCATGTCAACACATCTTTCTGTACTTCCAGGGTCGTTTTGGGGACCTAACAATGTATTTTTGGCTTTCCATATTCAAACTATAGACAAATTCATACTTTGACAACGTAATGTGTATTTCTCAAGAATACCTTTCTAGCAGGCTATCATATGCTTAAAACAGAGGTCGTATGCAAAATTTATGACCCCGAGAAGTTGAGGTACCAACTTACCCATCGAGGTCCACATAAATTTTGGTGTTTCATCTCTTAATGTTAGGTTTTTGGATATATAGGGTTTTAGAATTTATGAGTAATGTTAAAAGGCACTTTGGAGCCTCATTTTAATCATTCTTCTTATATGTATGCGTGTAGCAGCCACATCTCTTCTCAGAGATACCTACCACCATTCAAGCAAGTTGTTTTTAGTTTTGCAATTTTACAATTTCAACCTATTTTATTTCTTCAATAAAAGTTATTATGCACTGGATATCTATCATTGTTCTCCATATCTCTGTGTTATTGTATTAAATTTGTTATTTCTTTTGTTCTGCTCATAAATCTGGATCAATTGCAACCTGGGCCAACAAGTGCAGATTATGTTTTGCAATCTGTTCCTTTCTCTGTCTCTCCTTTGCCTTCAATGTCTTATTCTTCCTATACAGACTTTTCATTTGTTTGTGTAAGGGAAAAGATATATTGACCATCCTTTTTTTTTTCTCCAAGGATTCTTCACACAGGTCTAAGTGCTTTGATATCTTCCTTTTCATCTTTCTATTTTCCTCCTTGAGTTGCACAATTTCATCTTGGGCTTCTTTCAACTGTCTCTTTAGTATTTTAACTTTCATGTCCTCTTCTTCTAAATGGGATTGAACGTCAACAACTTCTTCAACAACACACTGAAAAGGCATCTCAAGTCTAGTCTCTTCATCATGAATCTATATTCTTGCCAGTGATCTGGTTACAGGTCTTCCAAACCTTTCTTTTTCAAGTAATTCTGGACTATACATCACGATTTTTCGTCGTGGAGGTTGGTCTTCTACAACATCCTTAGTTTCATGAAAATGAAATCTCTCATCTGTAGGAATTAACTTCTTTGTTGAAGACCTAGTGAATGGTTTCCTGTGTTTTTCCACTTTTGTTTTTTCAGGGGTGAAAAGGAGTTTTTTCCCTTTCATCTTGCTCCTCTTACTGTTAGGGATTTCTTCAATGTTTACAGTTGCATCAACACCCTAAAATGGATTTTTACCTTTTTTCTTGGATCCTTTGCTAAGAGATGTATTGGTTGTAGTGTCAAGGTTTTCAATAACAATAGGTTGTTCTTTGTCATCTCCATTTTTCCTCTTTAAATTGCTGGAATATGTTTTAGCACTGGTGGAAGGTGTACTTCCCTTCCGTGACTTGAATTTCCAGAGATCAAACCTTCATTTTGACCCCATCAAAATTTAGGGAAAATTTCTTAGCCACCTCCATATGTCCTCCCTGTATCTTTTCATATAAGATGAGACATCCTACTTCTTGGAAATATTCTCTGAAAATGGGTTTTGAGTCCAACAATTGTAGACCCTGGGGTTTGAACCTCACTATATCACACCCCTTGTGTACTTTCTTCTTTTCCTTGATTTGATCCATAGCTATTGGTGAAGAATGTTGAGATGATGGTGGGTGTAGGGGTATTAAGTCTTAAACAGTATACAAGGAATCTTGGCGTGTTAGAAGTTTTTTGAAAGATATATCTATAGGGATTTAGCAGTAGGGATTTCATAGAAAACTAACATAAATTTTGCAGCAAATAAAGATGGCACAGTTCTGATAGGTGATTTAGGGTTTTAGCACGAGAGGAATATGCAACAACAAATGAATCTTCAAGGATGTCAAATGATCAAGATTTTTTTTATAAATTAGCAGTAGCTTGAATCATTCCAGATATTTCGCAACAGACAAACAATTTCACA
>SNQJ01S0052482.1:45591-56338 GCA_010110895.2 Picea sitchensis
AAGTCATTACTTCCCTTGAACAATAACTATTGATTATTTCTCATATATTGTGCATGGTGTATTCTGGTGTATTGGTGTAACTCTTATACTATTGTTCATTGCTCATTGGATATATTTGAATGGTTTAAGTATAAGTTGAAAAAGGTTTTAAATTTTACTTGATACTGATTCACCCCCCTCTCAGTATCAACAATTACTTCACCAATAAATATCAAGATGATGTAGAAATCAATGTATCCAATCAATCCTCATTCAATAAATGCATCAAACCACCATCCAATTGCTTAATAAATGAAAATTGATGTGTCAAGATGAAATAACCAAGGGTGATGTCAGCTTTTTAGGGTTAGTAGTTAGTTAGGGTTTCAATTTATAAGAGGTTTTGAGAGTTGTTTAATCACTTTCACTTCAACGTTGGAGGCTCAAGATTAGTGCCTAAGGGTTATGGAGTCAAAAGGGTGAAGGACACACAAGTTGAAGGGGATTAGATTTAAAGGACAAGAGGGAAAGGTTTCAAGGTGCTGCTAAAGAAAGGCCTTAAAGAAAGAACCCTAGGGGAGAGAGGCTCACTCCGATGTTGCTTAAGAAAGGCCTTGTGCATTCTCCTCGTTCTCGGCAAACAACTAGCTCAATGAAAAGAAAAATCAAGACGAGAGAGTTTAAAGAGGGAGAATGTTGCTAAGGCAAGGCTCTTTCATCAAACCCTAAAAGAAAATGACCCTAGGTGTACATAACCTAGGCCCCAGACGTCCTCTTCCTCTTGAAGTTCAAAGGTATGACTAGCTTAAGGGAAGCAGAAAGAAAGAGTGTAGCAATGGCTAGACTCTCTTCTTCTTCGTCAATGGCTAAAAGGTTTTTCTATCGGGGGACATGAGACAACGACCTACTTGTGTGTTTGTCCCCTAAGGTTTTGATTCAACAATATTTATAAATAGATGCAAGAAATCAGACTACAACCATTCAATCAAGAAGTTTTGAAGAAAAATACGTACAAGTCATCAAGAAAACACCATGCAAACCTTAGTTGTAAACCTTCCTTCAAGAAAAATACCATAGAATGCCAAAAATCTCCTCCTTAAACAAGTGCACATTCCTCAAATCAGTCAATAACCCTAATAGGGCGCAAAAATCAGACCTCACTAGGAGAGTGAGTGATTTGTTATGTCAAAATGAGAGTGAAAACCCTCAATATATAGTGTATCAATGACCTTAATTAATTTTAGGTCATAAAAAATGGCTGACAAGGCCAAAATACTGTTTTTTACATTAAATTGTGAAAATAAAACCTTAACTGAGCTGTAATAAAAGTAAAATCTCCTTCAAGGGAGGTGCTATCCCCTTTTAGGGCAGATGAGGCATTCAGGAGCAAAACGTTGACCCCCCAGGGGCCTCTCCAACATGCCACACGTGCCAATGCTGCCCAGTCTGCCTCCAAGAATGACCATGAAGCTAGATGCCATCATGGTAAGGATGGGGATGCTCTGAGCCTTCCGAGGCCAATGTTCCACTGAAAAGGGGTCATTCCCCCTAGGTCGAAATCTACCAAAGTGCCTCTGGTGAAACGTCCTCTTCTTCTTCGGTGTGAAACCTCGATCAAACACTGTCCTATCTCTACCTCTCTGACGAGGTCTCAACAACCATCTGATGGGCTCTTTAGCCCCATGGAGGTCTAAACTAATCATCTCCCCATGTGTACTGGTGCAAATGGTACCTGTCCGTCGGGCATGGTCCTGCACATCAAAAACTACACCCTCCATGGGCTCATTAGTCACAGGGATCATAGCAATGTCAATCACATTTCATCATTAATATTATCAACCATATGCATAAAAACCCTGATATATCGTTCAACAACTCAAAGACATTACAAAAATCCACAATACAAGATCGAAGAAAGGGACAAGACATCTTATTGGGCTAGTATCCACAAGAGAAGGGAAGTTCCCAGGACAGTTTCATCCAAGCCATGTAAATGAGGTGTTGTGGCTAGGGGATGTCTAGACAAATGGGTAGAGTGAGAGCCAGGGGTGCATAATGTTATCTGTGGGTGCCTTTGTAGAAGGCGAGTTGTACCCGTCACAGATGCAATTTTTTCCAAGCCCGTTCTTGCCTTTATTCTTTCTTTATTTTTCTTTTTCTTCTTCTTTTTATTTTTATTCAAGGTCTAACCAGAGGACACTGCCTTGGCAGGGTGACCAGAGCTGACAGTGTTACCCACAAGTACTTTCGTAGAGATGAGAAGGCTGGTTCATGATGAGACCCCCTTTCCCTTGGCCATGTAACTAAAGGTCACTACCCTGGCATGGTAACCAGATAGTGGCAATGTCATACTGTCAGGTACCCATGAACCTAATAGGATGGCTCATGATGAGATCCCATATCCTCTTGATTAGGTCTTGTTTATTATTTTTCGGGTCCTTCTTGTTTCTTGCTGAGAGGCTTTTTATTTTCTTCTTAGGGATCCTTGGGCGAGGCATCTTGAGGTTTTATTTCTTGGCTTTTATCTTTTACCAGCTGCTTTTACCTTCTGGGCCTTTAGCCCCTTCTTCCCACAGGATAAGGTGCAACCCTGGAAACAGGTCAATCCAATTCCCAGATGAGGGGAATGGGATAAATGAGCAGGAGATAAAAAAGTGGCGGTATGATGGGAGAGGATGATGGCTCTTCAGAAATCCCCCCGGTGGAAAACCAAAACCCATGGATACAGGCTTGCTAGGACACCCTGACAATCTCCCCAAACATGGTCAAGTGGGTTAATGTAGGATCTAAGAATTCATCAGAGACAAAAGGAGTTAGACGCATATATACAAAGGTTATAATGATCAAAAGTGACACATACCATGATACCTGGACCAATTGCCTCATGGAGCAAGAGCCTTCTCTGATACAAGACCAAGCTGATGGTGATGGATGTCGTTGTTGTTGACAAGACGAATCTGATGAAAGAAGAAAAGGATGGGCCCTCCAGGGCCATGCTGAGGTCAATCATGCTCTCGGTACTCCATGTCTAGGACCTGTGGGCCTTGAGACATGATCTCCTAGTTATCCCTAGAAATCGGGGATAACAAGGCCAATAATATAAGTTCCAAGGCATCATTGTCGGTTCCCCTGAGATCATTAGTTCCCATCGCATGGAAAATATGCTCCAAAAAGGTCATTCTGGCGTTATTTCCCAACTCCATGCCATACAAGCAACCGAGATACCCTCTGTGCCATAGGACCTCCAATCCATCCTCTCTAAACATCAAGTGGTTTTTTCATTTCTCTGTGCATGCTTGCTGGTTATTTTTTGTGCATGGCACACTGTTTATTTCTTTTATGTTATAACATGGATCTTGATTAATGCATGTGAGTCTTTCATACTTCATTTTTGAATTAATTATTATTAGAATTCGAAATCGGTTCAGAAGTGAGTCTTGAAGTAGTGTTCCCAATCTATGGGTGGATGGGTATGTTACATTTTGCTCCCCCAGTAGCGTACCATACCCTTCTCACTAATTTCACTTAGATTTATTAAAATAAGAATGAGAGAATACAAGATTTGAGTCTCAGATTCAATAAAATGCTGAGCAAAATTCCCGAAGATAAAAGGCCAAATGACCTATTGATACTTGGTTGTTATAAAATTTTCATGCCACCTAATGTAAAATTCGCTATTAGAACCTCCAAAATGGATACCCTAGAGGAAGCAATGACTAAAGATAAAATAATGGAAGAAATCATCATTGAAATGAGCGCTTACCATGATATTATCCTAGAAAAAGTACAAAGGCATACGGGTAATTTAAATATCAATGATCAATGAGCTTCTAGTTCAAAAAGGAACGAAGAGCAAAGGACGTGACCAAGTCAAAACCAAATCACTGGTGAAGTATTTTTCAAGGGAACTGTACCGAATATGAAAATATAACCTATGGTAGCCTAAGAGACTAAGAAAAGGATCAAAATTGCACAGATGAATAGGACAATTAGACAGATGAAAAATGAAATAACCAAATTGAGAAGGAACGATACTTGCATACCAAATCTAAGGATGTCGGTCCTAGAACAAAGAAGGAACACTCCTCAAGAGCACATAGTGAGGTTTGAGAACGATGATAATCAAAGACAGAGGGTCCCCAAACAACCAATTCCAAATGGTACATTTCTTGATGAACCATATATTGAACATATGGTTGAACAAGAAAATGATTATTTACGAGAGGAAAATTTTGAACCTGTATAGACGGACGGATGCAAGATGTCCATGTACATATTTGAAGAAGGCGAAGATGATCCTCACTCGCAAGAGAAAATTGCCCAAACACAAGCATTTATAAATAATTCCAAAAGTAAAGATAACTCTGAAAAAGACAAAGAAAAAAATAAAGAAAAGGAGAATGAGAAAGAGAACAATAAAAATGTGATAAGCAACACTGGAATTTGATTTCCGTAAATGAACATTTATGGAAGTTGACTTCTGTATATGCATGTATACGGAAGCATACATATACGGAAGGAAACTTTCATAAATGCACATATACATAAGCCAACTTCCATAAATGCACATTTATGGAAGTTGGATACACTGTATGCGTATATTCAGAAGTGTGCATTTATGAAAACCAACTTCAGTAAATATGCATTTACGGAAGGGTGCTTTTGTAAATGCACATATATGAAAGTTGGTTTCCTTAAATGCACATTTATGGAAGTGTACTTCCGTGTATCTGCGTATACGGAAGTGCACATATATGGAATCCAACTTCCATAAATGTGCATATACAAAAGTTTCTATAAATCCACATATACGTAAGCCAACTTCTGTATATGTGCATTTACATAAGTTTTATTTAATATATGCGCATATAGGAAAGAAAATTTCCGTAAATGCACGCATATACAAAAGCCAATTTCCGTAAATGTGCATTTACAGAAGATGGCTTGCATATATGTGTTCTTCCGTAAATGCGCCCATATACGAAATCCAACTTCAATATATGCGAATTTATGCAATTTGGCTTCCGTATATGCGTGATTTCGTATATGCACGAATATACAAAAGCCAACTTCTGTTTATGCGCATTTATGGAAGTTGGCTTCTATATATGCACGCTTCCGTATACGTACATATACATAAGCCAAATTTTATAAATGTGCATTTACGGAAACACCCTTCCGTAAATTCACATTTATGGAAGTTGGCTTCCGTATATGCATGCTTTGGTATATGCACATATATAAAAGCCAACTTCTATAAATGTGCATTTATAAAATTTGGATACAGTATATGAACATATACATAAGCATGCATATACGAAAGTCAACTTTCGTATATTTGCATTTATGAAAGTTGGCTTTTGTATATGCGTGCTTCCATATACACGCATATACGTAAGCCAACTTTCATATATGCACATTTATGGAATCACTCTTCCATAAATGCGCATTTACAGAAGTTGGCTTCTGTAAATGTGCGCTTTCGTATGTGTGCATATACTAAATAAAAATTTCATAAATGTGCATATATGGATGATGGATTCCATATATGTGCATTTATGGAAGCTTCTGTATATGCACATTTATGGAATCCAACTTCCATGTATGCGCATATACGAAATCCAACTTTCGTATATGTGCATATATGGAAATCAACTTCCGTAAATGCACATCTATAGAATTCACCTTTCATAAATACGCCTTTATGGAAGACGACTTCTCTTTGCGACATTTATAAGCAATATTATCATAAAAGTGAATATTAATGTTATTGCAAAAAGAGAGACTTGAATCATAATATGTCAATAGGTTCAATATAAAGCAATGTGATATAGTGGTAATTTAAAAGAAAATAATTAATTTCCATTAACTGAATATTAGATGTGAGATTTAAAGAAAAATATATGTTATGTTTTAATTGGTATTGATGTTTACTTTGAATATATGTAATGTTAGGTACCATGATAAGGGTGTTGGGTACCCTTGATACCCAATTCTAAATTCCCACAATATCTATATATGTTTTTAATATATTAAAATACCCTTTTTACCCATATATCATAGAAAGGAATTCCCTCATGCTTACGAAATCCATGGCATTTGAAAGGAATGACCTCATAATCAAGAGGTTGCCTAAAAACTAAACCATCATGAGGAGGCCCTTTCTGAGATTTAGGGAAACTAATATCCGAGCCACTTACATTTATCCAGATGAAGAAAAATGCATATCCGTGTTAATGAAGGTATCGAGGGTATTCCCAATTTTTTCAAAACATTTCCAGCTCCAACAATCTGGTGGCAGACCTGGCAGCCACACCCAAATTGGAAGTTTGTCGATCCCCTCATGATTTGCATCAAAGAAAGGGGTTCACCTTTTCAAAAGAAGTGGAGTTGAATCTAGACACTAGGGTTTGCTTAGGATCCTACTCACATCCAAGGATGAATGAAATTTGAACATAAACCATCCTTTCTCTAGAGTTTGAACAAATGATAATTTAATCCCCAAGTCCTTCCACGATAAGGAGACCCAATTTGTTAGAATCTCTAGGCTAATATGCCTACCATTTACACAACCCACCATTGACTTCTCTGCATGAATAGGGACCTATGGGATCATGACGTCATCTCTGAGGGATAAGGAGTGTGATTGAGGGAGCAAGGAAACGTCTAGTCGTGCTTTCTTTCGCTTCAGGGCTGAGGGCTCTCCATAAAAAACCTCTTACTCACAACACCTAAGGTTAAACATTTTGGATAGGAGAGGAGGAGTGGAACAAGGGGGAGAGTCCTGACTAGTGGCGCACGCGGAAGAAGGAAGGGTCAAAAAATCATTCAAGTCCAAAGAGGAGGGAAGACTCGACTCTAGAAGGGAGGGATAAGAAAAAAGTGGACAATGACCAGGTAAGGGACTTACCAGGCCGGGGAGAGACAAAAAATCCCCAATATTGTCTAGATGACCAGGGTAAGAAAAATGAACCATAGCCTGAAGAGACTTGTTCTCATCGGACCCTAGAGAAAAAATGGGGAAAGGATCAAAATTGCATAGATGAGTAGAATAATTAGACAGATGAAAAACAAAATAACTAGAATGAGAAGGAACGATAATTACATACCAAATCCAAGGATGTCGGTCCTAGAACAAAGAAAAAACCCTCCTCAAGATCACATAGTGAGGTTTGAGAGCGATGATAATCAAAGACAGAGTGTCCCCAGACAACCAATTCCAAATGGAACATTTCTTGATGAACCATATATTGAACAAATGGTTGAACAAGAAAATGATTATTTACCTGAGGAAAATTTTGAACCTATACAGACGGATGGATGCAAGATGTCCATGTATATATTTGAAGAAGGTGAAGATGATCCTGACTCGCAAGAGAACATTGCCCAAACACAAGCATTTGCAAATAATTCCAAAAGTAAATATACTCTGAAAAAGACAAAGAAATAAATAAATAAAAGGAGAGTGAGAAAGAGAGAAATAAAAATGCGATAAGAAACACTGGTAGTTGATTTTCGTAAATGAACATTTATGGAAGTTGAATTTGGTATATGCACGTATACGGAAGAACACATATACGGAAGAAAACTTCCATAAATGCACATATACATAAGCCAACTTCCGTAAATGCACATTTATGGAAGTTGGATTCACTGTATGCGTATATTTAGAAGTGTGCATATATGGAAACCAACTTCAGTAAATACGCATTTACCGAAGGTTTCTTTTGTAAATGCACATATACGAAAGTTGTTTTCCGTAAATGCACATTTATGGAATTTGACTTCTGTGTATCCGCGTATACGAAAGTGCACATATATGGAAGCTAACTTCCATAAATGCGCATATGCAGAGGTTTCTATAAATGCACATATACAAAATCCAACTTCTGTATATGCGCATTTACAGAAGTGTTATTCAGTATATGCACATACACGAAAAACAATTTCCGTATATGCATGCATATACAAAAGCCAATTTCCGTAAATGCGCATTTACATAAGTTGGCTTCCATATATGCGTGCTTCCATAAATACGCGCATATACGAAAACCAACTTCCATATATGCGAAATTATGGAAGTTGGCTTCCGTATATGAGTGCTTTCGTATATGCACGAATATACGAAAGCCAAATTCTGTATATGCGCATATATGGAGGTTGGCATCTATATATGCACGCTTCCGTATACATACATATACATAAGCCAACTTTCATAAATGCGCATTTATGGAAACACCCTTCTGTAAATGCACATTTATGGAAGTTGGCTTCCATATATGCATGCTTCGGTATGTGAAAATATATAAAAGTCAACTTCCATAAATGTGCATTTATAGAATTTGGATACAATATATGCACATATACAAAAGCGTGCATATACGAAAGTCAACTTTCGTATATATGTATTTATGGAAGTTAGCTTCCGTATATGAGCGCTTCCATATACACACATATACGTAAGCAAACTTTCATATATGTGCATTTATGGAAGCACCCTTCCATAAATGCGCATTTATAGAAGTTGGATTTTGTAAATGCACGCTTTTGTATGTGCGCATATACTGAATAAAAATTTCGTAAATGAACATATACGGATGATGGATTCTGTATATTTGCATTTATGGAAGCTTCCATATATGCACATTTATGGAAGCCAACATCCATATATGCGCATATACGAAAGTGAACTTTCGTATATGTGCATATATGGAAATCAACTTATGTAAATGCGCATTTACAGAATCCACCTTTCATAAATGTGCATTTATGGAAGACGACTTCTCTTTGTGACATTTATAAGCAAGCTTATCGTAAAATTGAATATTAATGTTATTGAAAAAAGAAAGACTTGAATCATAATATGTCAAGAGGTTCAATATAAAGCAATGTGATATAGTGGTAATTTAAAAGAAAATAATTAATTTCCATTAATTGAATATTAGATGTGAGATTTAAAGAAAAATGTATTTTGTGTTTGAATTTGGTATTGACGTTTACTTTGAATATATGTTATGTTAGGTACCATGATAAGGGTGTTGGGTACCCTTGATACCCAATTCTAAATTCCCCCAATATCTATATATGTTTTTAATATATTAAAATACCCTTTTTACCCATATATCATAGAAATGAATTCCCTCATGCTTATGACATCTATGGCATTTGAAAGGAATTCCCTCATAATTAAGAGGCTACCTGAAAACTAAACCATCATGAGGAGGCCCTTTCTGAGATTTAGGGAAATTAAGATCTGAGCCACCGACATTTATCCAGATGAAGAAAAAGGAATATCCACGTTAATGAGGGTACCAAGGGTATTCCCAATTTTCTGAAAACATTTCCATCTCCAACATTCTAGCGACAAACCTGGTAGCCGCACCCAAATTGGAAGTTCATTGATCCGCTCACGATTTGCATCAAAGAAAGGGGTTCACCTTTTCAAAAGAAGTGGAGTTGAATCCAGACACCAGAGTTTGCCTAGGATTTTTCTCACATCCAAGGATGAATGGAATTTTAACATAAACCATCCTTTTTCTAGAATATGAACGCACGATAATTATTCCCCAAGTCCTTCCACGATAAGGAGACTCGATCTGTTAGAATCTCTAGGATAATTTATCTACCATTTACACGACCCATCACTACCTTCTTTGCATGATTATGGACCTCTGGGATCATGATGTCATCTCCTAGGGCTAAGGAGTGTGTTTGATGGACCAAGGAAACACCTGGTCATGGTTTCTTTTGCTTCAAGGCCAAGGGATTTCCATTAAAAGCCTCTTACTCACAACACCTAGGGTTAAACATTTTGGAATGGAGAGGAGGAGAGGAACAAGGGGGAGAGTCCTGACTAGTGGTGCAAGGGGAAGAAGGAAGGGCCAAAAAATCATTCAAGTCCAAAGAGGAGGGAAGACTCGGATCTGGAAGGGAAGGATATGAAAAAAGTGGACGATGACCATGTAAGGGACTTACCAGGCTGGGGAGAGACAGAAAAGCCCCAATATTTCCTAGATGACCAGGGTAAGAAAAATGACCCATAGCATGGAGAGACTTGTTCTCATCGAACCCTAGAGATAAAAATGGGGAAAGGATCCTGGATGACAGGAGAAGGAACAAAGCTCCACGAAACTGAGGTTTGGGGACCCCCCCAAGACACGAGTTTGACATTCGAAGCACCTAGATCTCCACCCAAATCGAATAACTATGGACTCGGGAGAGACTTACGAGCTAGGTCTGACAATATGGCTTCCATCAATCCTCCGACAGGAGGTGAAAAAAACGACAAGCCATTGTCAGAGAGAAAGCAAACTAGAAAATTCCAAATGAGTTGTCCATCCAACCGATCATACCCATAGTCGACCAAATAGTCCATGATCCCTGTCCACCAGAGCTAGAGAGAGATATGCAGAGAGAGAGGAAAAGAATCAGTTTCACCGCCCACCAACTACCACGTGAAAAAATTGCCACCTTCCTTAGAGCCTAGGAAAAACTGCAGATATGAGAAAAATGTTGACAAAAAAGAAGACCAAAACCGCTTGTTGATAGGGTTGTTATTCATTAAGAGTTATATATATATATATATGTTGATTAAGGTTGGTTGTCATTGATGTCAACCCTTAAAAAAAGACCCATAGCACAAAGGTTTGGGTAATGGACCCAATAGTGTTTGATGTAAATATGACTCATTATTGTTTTGTCATGGTTGATAAGAAGTAAATATGGATGAAATCCAAAGTGGTCCCCTTATGGTGAAAGCCCTCACGGG
>SNQJ01S0052483.1:21631-45730 GCA_010110895.2 Picea sitchensis
AAGGAAAGGAAATACATGTCAAGGTAAAGCATGGCTTGTCAAGGAAATGCATGACTAGGCTAAGCATGGAATGTGAAGGAAAGGAAATGCATGGAATGTCAAGGAAATGCATGTCAAGGTAAGGCATGTCAATGAAAGGAATCACATGTCAGGGTAAAGAATGTCAATGCAAGGCGAATCATGTTAATTCAAGGAAACACATGGGAGGGAAAGGCATGGAAAGGAAAGGCAAGGGAAGGAATGTAAATGTAAGGCATGGCATGTCAAGGCATGGCATGTCAAGGCATGGTATGTCAAGGCAAGGCATGCTAAGGAAAGTAAAGGCTTGTCAAGGAAAGACACGGCATGTCAAGGCAAGGCATGGCTTATCAAGGAAAGGTATGGCTTGTCAAGGCAAGGCTTGTCAAGGAAAGGCAAGACATGTCAAGGAAAGGCATGGCTTGTTAAGGTATGGCTTGTCAAGGCAAGGTATGGCAAGGAAAGGCATGTCAAATAAAGGCATGACTTGTCAAGGGAAGGAATGTCAAGCTAAGGCATAGAAAGGAAAGGAAATGAATGTCAAGGAAAGGCATGACATGTCAAAGAAAGACATGGAAAGGAAAGGCATGGCATGTCAAGGCAAGACATGGCAAGGAAAGGCAAGGGGATGGATGTCAAGGAAATGAATTTCAAGTGAATTCATGGTAAGGCATGTCAAGGAAAGGATAGCATGGCATGTCAAGGCAAGGAAAGACATGTCAAGGAAAGGCATGGCTTGTCAAGGCAAGGCATGGATTTTCAAGGAAAGGCATGGAAAGGTCTGTCAATGCAAGGCAAGGTTTTTCAAGGCAATGCATGTCAAGGAAAGGAAAGGAATATTAGGGAAATGCATGGCAAGGCAAGGCAAGGAAAGGAATGTCAAGGCAAGTCATGGCAGGTCAAGGAAAGGCATGGAAAGGAAACGAAAGGGAATGCATGGAAAGGAAAGGTATTGCAAGGCATGTCATGGTAAGGCATGACAATGCATGGAAAATAGTGGCATGGAAAGGAAAGGAAAGACATATCAAGGAAATGAAAAGCATGGCATGCCAAGGAAAGGCATGTCAATGAAAAGCATGGCATGTCAAGGAAAGCCATGTCAATGCAAGGCAAGGTTTGGTAAGTCAAGGAATGTTAAGGAAAGGCAAGGAATGTCAGGGAAAGGAAAGGCATGTGAGGGAAAGGCATGGTAAGGCAATGCAAGGGAAGTAATGTCAAGGTAAGGCATGGCATGTCAAGGAAAGACATGGAAAAGAAAGTCAAGGGAATGCATGGAAAGGAAAGGAATTGCAAGGAAAGGCATGGTAAGGCATGACAACACATGAAAAATAATGGCATATCAAGGAAAGGCAAGACATGTCAAGGAAAGACATGGATTGTCAAGGAAAGGCATGGATTGTCAAGGCAAGGTATGGCAAGTCAAGGAAAGACATGTCAAGGAAAGGCATGAATTTTCAAGGAAAGGAATAGATTTGAAAGGTAAGGCATGGCAAGGAAAGTCGAGACATGTCAAGGCAAGGCATGGCTTGTTGAGGAAAGGCATGGCCAGGATATGCATGGCATTGTTAGGACCCTGAAATTCCCCTTTTCACTACACCTTTTGATCATTCAACCTTCTCATTCCTAAGATAAATGACTATTATAATGAGCACCAAGACCCTTTTTCCCAAGGTATGAACTATTCATCTTGCTTTTATATTTTCATTTACTTAACATGTTTGATTGATAACGTTCACTTATTTTACCCATGAGATGATTTAACTAATGATCAAAATATTAGAACATCCTACTTCGAGAAACTCGTTGTCGTTACATCTATGCACCAATACTGGAAGTTGTTACGTGACTTTTTCAATGGATGCCCAACAATCCTGGAAGATGTTACACAATTGCTACGACAAAAGCTTGTTAATCTCGAAAGCTATTACAACAGACGCCACTAGTCCTGTTGTGATACAACTGCTACAAAACCTGTTGATTAGAATGTTGGCTCATGATGTTGATGAAGGATAATTCAAGATTTTGTATTAATGATATCTAACGAACAGCCTGAGAATCGGGGATTCTCAAGACTGTTATGTTTTTGAACACTGAACGACTCTGACTTTAAATAGTAGATCTTTTGTAATGTAAAGGGTTGTTAGTCTTTTTCCTTGAACTAAAGAAGGTAGTGATTATTGTACACAGACATCTTTTGGGCAATTGAATGAAGAAGTGGATTGAATTTCTTTAGTAGACTGTAACCTACCTTTTTGAGTGCATTCAGTGAGAAGGAAAGGGCCCACCTTCCTCACTGATTCCCCTCTATTTCGAATTCTAGATTTAGTCATTTTCATTGCAAATGGTTTCACTGTTAGATATTTCTTAATACAACTATTGTTACAGTTTAGTTCCTTCTTGGTAAATGAGCATAAACTTATCTCATGAGAATTAGAAATCAGTTGTTGAACATGGCTGGAGAACTGCTTTTCCTTTTTCTGCACTAAGTTAAAATCTTGTTTTGAGAAATAGAAGTGCGAAGTAGCCTCTTGCAATAAGTAGATTTCCCTTCAACAATAGTATAGAATTTCTTCCTGTAAAAGTAAATTAGAAAGCTAGATTAAGGTAGGCAATTCATGGTTTTTGTAGATTCATCAGTTTAGCTTGCAATTGTATTTAAGTCTATATCACTCTAGCCGTATCAGCACAATTGTGTTAGTGATAATGTTTGTTTGATTTGTTAAAAAAAAATTCCCTACTACAATTAGAATAGAGATGCT
This sequence comes from Picea sitchensis, assembly GCA_010110895.2. Lineage (NCBI taxonomy): Eukaryota > Viridiplantae > Streptophyta > Pinopsida > Pinales > Pinaceae > Picea > Picea sitchensis. The sequence continues at coordinate 24,409 of SNQJ01S0052483.1, forward strand.
TTCATAATCTAGCATAGACTCTGCAGAATTATCTTAAAATAACAGACTTCCCTGGGTTGACAATTTATATTGAACACTTTGATTTTCCATTCAATTAGACAATTAAAGTGCCCAACAGGCATGTCAAGGAAAGGAAAGGCATCGCATGTTAAGGAAAAGAATGCCAATGAAAGGCATGGAATGTCAAGGAAAGGCATGTCAATGCAAGGCATGTCATGTCAAGGAAACACATGTCAATGAAAGGAAAGGCATGTTAATTCAAGGAAAGGCATGTCAAGGAAAGGGATGGCATATCAAGGAAAGGCATGCCATGGCAAGACAAGGCTTGTCAATGAAAGGCATGCCATGGCAAGCCAAGGCTTGTCAAGGCAAGGAATGGCATGTCAAGGAAAGGCATGTTAAGGCAGGGCAAAGGAAAGGAATGTCAAGACAAGTCATGGAAGGTCAAGGAAATGAAAGGGAATGCATGGTAAGGCAAGGAATTGTAAGGCATGTCATGGTAAGGCAAGAAAACATATGTCAAATCATGGCATGGAAAGGCAAGGCAGGCCATGTCAAGGAAAGGAAAGGCATGGGATGTCAAGGCAAGGAAAGTCAATGCAAGGCATGGAATGTCAAGAAAATGCATGTCAATGCAAGGAAAGGTCTGTCAAGGAAAGGAAAGGTCAAGGCAAGGCATGGCATGTCAATGAAAGACATTGCAAGGAAATATAAGGCAAGTAATGTCAAGACAATGCATGATATGTCAAGGAAAGACATGGCAAGGCAAGGTAAGGGAATGCATGGAAAGGAAATTCATTAGAAGGAAAGTCATGGTAGGGCATGCCAATGCATGGAAAATCATGTCATGTTAAGGAAAGGTAAGACATGTCAAGGAAAGGAATGTCTTTTCAAGGCTAGGAATGGATTTTCAAGGCAAGGCATGGCTTTTCAAGGCAAGGCATGGTAAGGCAAGGAAGGACATGTCAAGACAAGGCATGGCCAGGCTAGGCATGGTATGTCAAGGAAATGAAATTCATGGTATGTCAAGGAAAGGAATGTCAATGAAAGGCATGGTATGTCTAGTAAAGGAATGCCAAGGAAGGACATGTCAAGACAAGGCATGGCCAGGCTAGGCATGGTATGTCAAGGAAATGAAATTAATGGTATGTCAAGGAAAGGAATGTCAATGAAAGGCATGGTATGTCAAGGAAAGGAATGCCAATGCAAGGAAAGGTCTGTCAAGGAAAAGAATGTTAGGGACAAGCATGGAAAGACAAGGCAAGGAAAGGAATGTCAAGGAAAGTCATGGCATGTCAAGGAAAGGTATGCCAAGGCATGGCAAGGCTTATCAAGGAAAGACATAGAATGTCAAGGCAAGGAAATACATGTCAAGCCAAGGAATGGCTTTTCAAGGAAAGGCATGGCAAGGCAAGGCATGGCTTGTCAAGGAAAGGCATGGCAAGGCATGTCAAGGAAAGGAAAGTCATGTCAAGGCAAGGAATGGAAAGGAATGGCAGGGCAAGGCATGTCAAGGCAATACAAGGAAAGGTTTTTCAATGCAAGGAATGTCAAGGAAATACATGTCAATGCAAGGCAAGGTTTGTCAAGGAAAGACATGGAAAGGAAGGCAAGGAAAGGAATGTTAAGGCAAGTCATGGAATGTCAAGGAAAGGCAAGGGAATGCATGGTAAGGCAAGGCATGGCAAGGAAAATCATGGTAAGGCATGACAATGCATGGTAAAGCATGGCAAGGCAAGGAAAGACATGTCAGGAAAAGGCATGTCTTGTCAAGGAAAGGCATGGCAAGTCTAGGCATGGAATTTCAAATCAAGGTGATGCAGACCCCCCTTCTCTCATAAGGGTTGCACGACCTCTCGGTCTAGGATTGATCAAGAAACGGATTCTGATTGACTCTTTGTCCCCTCAGGAACCTCAATTAACTGAATAGGCCCCCTTCTTCTTAAGGCGCCAATTCTATGGAACCCGCTGGCTCTTCCTTAATGATTTAAAGCTTCAGCATAACTAGGCACTAGCTCTCCTCTACCTAATCCCCTCTCTTTATGTGACCAAGGATGTGACCAGTCGCCTACTCGAAAGGTGCATCACGATTTTGCGTATCGAGCCTTTGCATATGAGTCACCCCGACTCTCCCAACTTATGAAATATTGACATCTCCTGCTCTTCAAAATGAATCAACGGTCCAGATCTCTCCTCGATCTGACAGCTAAGATCAAATTGCGAACTCGAACTTCGCGAGTTCCCATAACTCTCACTTCTGATTTCCCAAGTTGTGAACCCCCGACAATACCAAATCTATGGTTCAACTCCCTCCTTCGATCAACTACTATGATCAAATCGTGATTTCATTATTCACGAGTTCTTGTAACTCTGCCTTTGACTTCTCTGAGTCATGATTCAGCAAAATATTGATCTCTCATTGCGTGTCTCCCTTAACAATGGACAACTCCGATGATTTCAGAACTTCGTAAGTCTGAATCTTCTCTATACTTTCAAATCTTTAATGTTAGTGCACTTTACCTTGATCAGATGGATATGATCCTTTTGTGCGTCGATCGGATGGATGAATCCCTTTCTTGGTGTTCTGTTCAAACTGCTGAGATATTTTCCCTNAACCTCAATTAACTGAATAGGCCCCCTTCTTCTTAAGGCGCCAATTCTATGGAACCCGCTGGCTCTTCCTTAATGATTTAAAGCTTCAGCATAACTAGGCACTAGCTCTCCTCTACCTAATCCCCTCTCTTTATGTGACCAAGGATGTGACCAGTCGCCTACTCGAAAGGTGCATCACGATTTTGCGTATCGAGCCTTTGCATATGAGTCACCCCGACTCTCCCAACTTATGAAATATTGACATCTCCTGCTCTTCAAAATGAATCAACGGTCCAGATCTCTCCTCGATCTGACAGCTAAGATCAAATTGCGAACTCGAACTTCGCGAGTTCCCATAACTCTCACTTCTGATTTCCCAAGTTGTGAACCCCCGACAATACCAAATCTATGGTTCAACTCCCTCCTTCGATCAACTACTATGATCAAATCGTGATTTCATTATTCACGAGTTCTTGTAACTCTGCCTTTGACTTCTCTGAGTCATGATTCAGCAAAATATTGATCTCTCATTGCGTGTCTCCCTTAACAATGGACAACTCCGATGATTTCAGAACTTCGTAAGTCTGAATCTTCTCTATACTTTCAAATCTTTAATGTTAGTGCACTTTACCTTGATCAGATGGATATGATCCTTTTGTGCGTCGATCGGATGGATGAATCCCTTTCTTGGTGTTCTGTTCAAACTGCTGAGATATTTTCCCTGGCACTTAGATCGAATGGACGAGATATTTTCCTTTGACGCTTAGATCGAACGGTTGAGATAATTCTCCTGAACTTATGAGTTCTTCAGACTTAAAATATTTTGGAAAGATGTAAAGGCTTCGAAATTTGTTCTTCCTACGAGTTTGTTTCCTAGATCTCGTTCTCACTTCTTGGAAAGTTTTATCCCTCCTAAGCTTGAACTCTTCAAATATTTTGATCTCCCAAGAACTTCTTTCTTTTACGGGAAATTCGTGAGGCTCAGATTTCTTGAAAATATTTATTCTAGCCTTCCTAGCATTCCTTTGTTCCATTCCTTCAGCTTCTTACGAAATTGCTTCGACACTGAGTTGAATTCTAGACCTATGCACCCCTTGCAACATATCTTTACACAATATTTGAGTTCTTGTGACAATTGTGCACACCTTGTGGCAGTCTCTTTACACTTCTTGGAAAAAAAAATCCTATGCTAATTCTCCTGATATTTACGAGTCAAAACAGACCCTGTCAACGCACTCCTTGAGGACTGTATTACATTATTTCTTCTGAGCTTTGTGATTTGAAACCGACCCTGTCAATGCACTCCTTGCGGACTATGTGCACACCTTGCACCGGATCACGAAGAAAAATGATTTAAATTTTATGCAAGCATTTTAGAGCTACATACACTCGTAGAAAGATTCATTCATTCTTGAAAATATTGATAACAACAACAGGGATAGTAAAAAAAACACGGTCTCACACATTTGGATCAATTTTCCTCTATTATCTTCATTCAAATCAAGAAAAATGGTTACAGCTAAAATCGAACAAAAACTAATACTCGAAAACATCTACTTTCTCATAACTCTTGTAACCCTTCTTTAGGGAATAGAAAACCTCTCTTTACACAAAAGAAAACAAACTAACTACTACCTAATTGTGGTTAGATTGATACTAGAGTTAAATTCCTAGGTCATCCGTGCTCATTTTTTCTACGCACATGGTCTTTCCTTTTATTTTTTTCTATCAACTTCAAAAGATTTGTAGTATTGGCTAGCATTTGAGGCTCCGGATTGGTCCTCGGGAATTGAGTTGTCCTGTCACGTGTACTTGTTGATGATGTTCCTTCATGACAAGGCATGGCATATCAAGTCATGGAAATTCATGGCATGTCAAGGCAAGGCAAGGCATGTCATGTCAAGGAAAGGCAATGGCATGTCAAGTCAAGGCAAGAAAAGACATGTCAAGGCAAGGAATGGAATGTCAAGGAAAGGCATGGAATGGAAAGGCAAGGCATGGAATGTCAAGGAAATAAAAGGGATGGAATTTCAAGGCAAGGCAAGACATGTCAAGGAAAGGCATGGCTTATCAAGGAAAGGCATGGAAAGGCTAAGCATGGAATGTCAAGGCAAGGCATGGAAAGTCAAGGAAAGGCAAGGCATAGCATTTCAAGGAAAGGAATGTCAATGCAAGGCATGGCATGTCAAGGTAAGGCAAGGAAAGGCTAGGCATGGAATTGTTTTATGATCTTTACTAATGTTTATTAGAATTGTTGAATGTTTTACATCATTGGAATAACATCTTAGTTGTAACTTATTTGATATTTTATTATCGTATGTGCACTTTGATATGATATAATATGATCATCGTTTCATTTCATATGTTGTAATATTAGATATATAACAGAGAAATTAATTATTGCATGAAATAAATAATATCTTTTCATTCTAAATGTTTGTTTTTGCAGAACAAGGAGCTTTGAGAAGATCAGGATCATCCTCAACAAATAGATCTAGATCATGATGTTGGGTCTGATGCTGACATGGAAGATGATGCGCATGATGACACGGATATAGATGAAAACGATGTAAATGTCGATGCATATGACGATGATAATGATCATGATCACAATGGTGATGATGATGTTGAGGAAGTTCCTGGTAGCAACCATTGGCATTCATGATCATATAGACTGTATCATGGATCATTTTTTATATATTGTTATAATTCCTCTTTTCATGGTTACTATCATATGTATCATTTTCACGGCCTATAGTACCATATTATTGAGTTGTATCAATTTGACATGTTTCATGTTGATTTATATCATTTGGACATGACATGTCATATTGACTTGTATCATTTTATCTTACATAATTTATCATTTTTATTTATATCATTTGTACATGATGTATTATTTTGACTTATATTGACTGTTGGAAATGTATCGATTTCAGATGATATTGATCTACAGGCATATATATTTGAATTTCACTTGTTTTAGTTATATATGATGATGATCTTATCAATATTGACTCGTCAATTTTTATATATTGAAAGTGGTTGATGATTTTTGGATGCACATTTATTACATATGATGGTTTTGATTTACTTCACATGATGGATGTTGTCAAATTCACATAAATTATAGATATTTGACTCACTTGTTTTTAATTATAGATGATGATCATGTTATAATAATTATCTTGTTATTTTATATATACTGGATGTTGTAGATTCTATTTTGAAGGAGATTAAATACTTATAATGATGTTGTTAATTTGTATGGATGTCTGTTTCCCTAAAAATTATTTATAAATGTTATTCTATAAAATAATTCAAATGCATTTATATGAATTATTGTATAATCATATAATTTATTTAAGAGACTGCATTTATATGAATTAATGTATAATCATATAAGTTATTTAAGATAAATTATATATTTAACTAATTAAATTGGAATAAAACATATTAAATTAATAACTCAGAATAAAACATATTAAATTAATAATCAGAATAAATAAGAATCATTTTTGGAAGCAAGAAAGGAAAAAACAATGGAAGCCAAATTGGAAACCCCAAATTTAAGCAAAACTAGACACAAAACTAGAAGCCAAACCAAAATCAAAACTGGAAGCAAAATGGGAATCAAAACTAGAAGAAAAACTAGATGTAAAACTGAAGCCAAACTAGAAGCCAAACTAGAAGCCAAACTAGAAGCAAAAAAGAATGCCATATCAAGCAAACTGAAGCAAAAACGTAAGCCAAAATGGAAGAAAACTGAAGGAATATCTAAGAAAAAAATGGAAGCAACACTTGGCACTAAAAATGGTGCTATTCCTGGCGCCAAACTGGAAGAAAAATTCAAATCCATATCAAAAAAAACTGAACATAAAATGGGAAGCCAAACCAAACGCAAAAATGGAAGAAAAATTGGAAGGCATATCATAAGAAAAACTATAAGCAACACCTGGCACTATTCTTGGCTCTAATCCTGGCGTTAAACCTAGTACTATCCCTGGCGCTATTCCTGGCGTTATTTTTTTGGTGCTAAATTTGGCACAATTATAAAATGTCCATATTGCGCCCAGTTTTGTGCCATAAAAGGTGTCCAATTCATGGAGTAAAATACACTAAATTATGGCATTATTTTAGGCGCTAATTGTATGTTTTTTTGTAGTGAATTCTTCCAGAATTCATCTAATTCATTGTCCAATCTAGATATTTGTCAGTGCACATCATTGATGTAGTATTTCTGCTGCAAGTTTTCACAAAACTTTTGTATGGTTGTCACCATCTCCCTGTCTTCACACTTTATTTTTTTCTCAACTCCTTGAGAACACTCCTCACTAAATAAAAAATTATGCAACCAATAATACATATCACTAAGCTGGATGTTCACTCTACTTGATTGCTCAAACAAACTTTTTTCTTTGATTTCATTAAAATAACAGTTTGGCAATAAACATTTTATACCTTTTTGTAAGGATTTTTCCATGATCATACACAAATGATTATTTGATTCAGTACTACCATCATTCTTCATTGTCATCTCTTCTTTGGAAATTTCCACACTTGCATCACTGTATTTTTTCATAACCCATTTCAAAATTTCATGTACTTCATTATTTGAAGTATTTCCAAGGCAACTTAGCGGTCTCTTCACATCTTCATTATCCCCAGAGTGTTTTATAAACTATGAAGTCTTATGGTTTCTTTTTTCTTTGAATTTCCTCCCTCAAATTTCCTCTGCACTCAGTATACTTCTAGATCATCTGCACCAAATTTCTATTATCTCAGCAATGTTTTGTGTGAGATTTATAATAATTCTCTCACATTCTTACAAAACATTCTTCAAAAATTTCTAAGGTACACAATTTCCTCCTCCAATCTTCTTGTTGCCTTGTGGAATGTTTTTTGCTTCCTTATTTAGAAATCTCGTTTTTTGTTGCACCTGCACACATAAACATATTACAAACAACATTTTACTTGGGACATTCTTGTTGTACATGAAATAGAACTTTATGCTCATGAGACGATTTTTCCTATTCTTCCATTATCTCATCTGCAATTACATGTTCAAATACGAAATGGGTTTATGAAGCTAAAATGTCTTCTCTTTATGCTTTAGGCATCCCTTCCTTGCTAGGTACTCTTCAATATTGCTTAGGAATAATTTGAATTATATCTACAATATTTGTGCAGTCTTCATCAATCTTTGGATTGACTAACCATTCTTCTAGTAATTTCATTTCTTCTTCCATCTTCTCTACCTCTAAATATTGTCCTTCTATGTCCTTTTTATGGCTGACTAGTTCTATCTCATTCACTGTGAGGAAAACCTTTTGTGTCTATTTGTCTTTAGCATTTGCATTCTTTGAACATGCATAATCTCTCTTTTCACTACTTTTATGAGAAAATGTTGTCTCTTCCTCTGATATCACATATTTCTAGATCTATCTCTCCTCCGTGACCTTATGAGTAAATCTATCATCATCCTCTTTTTTTTATGGTAGTTTTTAATAATTTTCCATGTTCATAACCTGCATAACCTACACACATACAAAAATTATTAGTTTTAAAAACATGAGACTCTAGATTCCCTTTAGATGCCTCTATAATTCCTTATTTATGTTGGACTAAAATTTCCAAGCTCTCCATGAGGTCTTCATCTCGTCCCTCATCTTCCTCTCCAAATATCACTCCCTGCTCTGGTTCACAAAAGTTAATTGTTGGTCTTGCTCCCAAAGACTCTTTGTACTTAGTTTCTATGATTTTTTCTTCTCTGATCCAAGCATCCAATCTATGCTTCAAGCTCTTTCTCGGCCTTCTTACATATAATTGTACAATAGGTCATTTAACCTTCATCTTCAAATTACAACCATATATCTGGTTTTCTTTAACTCTCTCTGGTAACAACCTCATCATCACATTGAGCTATTCCTTTAACTCAACAAAATCTCTATAAAATTCCTCATTACTCATATTATTTCTTCCAACTTCTTTGGCACTTTATCTCATCTAGCTATGGTTTTTTTCTAATTCCTTCATTTGACTATCTCTAGTCATCATCACCTCATCCTTTGTGATTTTCTCCATGCTCACTGTGAGAAACAATAAGCCTATGCAATAACAAGTTTTTTTCACCTTGCTACAATATACCTCACCAAGATTCTCCTCCTAAGTCTATCCTTTTGTTATCTTTGGTTATCTCCTATATAACCTTCTTGAGCTTCCTCTGCTCCTCTAGGCTTATGCACTCCTACTCACTTTCCTTTTTTGAGAACTTCCACTATTCTCCTTATTTTATCACAAAATTACTAGTTGTAAGGATTCTACCACAATACCCTTCCTTGATGTTATCTACAAACACACAAATCCTTATTAACCAGAGTTATTAAAAACTATGAAATTCATTACCTACAAGATTTATTCCAAGATATTGTCCTCCAAACATTTCTTCCCAACTCTCATGACCTATATCCTCTATACATTGTCATTGATCTTCATCAACGTCCTTCTACAATTGAAAATTTGTAGACTTTCCCTTTATTCTATACCTTCACTTTTCTTACCCAACGCTCCTACTAGAATCATTCCTTACTCTATTTGCAAGATCTTCTTCTCCAGTCTGAATTGTATCCTTTGTTTACTCCTTCTCAAAGAGAATTTCTACACTATGATACCACAATGATGGAGCCTACTTACAAAGAATCTCAATTCTTAGTGTCGATGCACAAGATCAATGTTGGGCAGGTTAGCCTGAATGCTCCAAAACCCATAACAATTATCTTTAATCTTAATATGCTATATTGAGTCCTTGTCGCAATAGAACACCATGTTAAAATCCTCTCGTGTTGAAATTCTATCATTCATTGAGTATCAAAACCATCCACACAACCGCAAACATAATCAAGAACTCAAAGAATTAGACTCCCTTTTATTACAGTGTCTTGATGCACATGGTTTAGACCACTCTGACCATTTGGACTCTGATGCATTAGAACCACTCTGAGGGATTCAAACTCCAATGTAATTATACTACTCTTAACAATTTGGACTCTTATATATCGGACCACTCCAACAGTTTCTAAGCCATCGATCTTCTCCTTCGATCAATTTTAATCATAGATTTCTTGGAACTTTTGGTTTAGGTTTATCAAATGATTGTCCCCTTTGAAATATCAGTCTCTGATCCAATGGATCAACCTCCACTTTTGATATATTGTGATCAATGATCATGATCCATCAACCTTCATTCTTCTTTGGTATTGATGGGTCAGTTGTCACATGTCTCCTTCCAGAACCATTGATCTAGTGCATTCCAAGTAAATCTTCATCGTCGACCAGGTAATACTTTTTCCCTTTGGTTGATCAATCTTCTTCATCAATCAATTATGCTCAAGGGTTGCAATTTCTTCTGGTTCAAGACGTTAAACTAGTCTAAAATCATGTGAGTTCATATGTTGATCTTGGATAATCAACGATCATGATCAAATTATGTTTCCTTTGCAACTCTAAACATCTATGAAGTTTACAAAACCTAATACTTCACCTTAATTTCATTCTTCTCAGGTTTCTATCTTTCTTCCATGAATTTCATAGGAGCTTCATTCCTCGATCTCCAATTCAAAGTTAAACTTTTTCTCACTTCTTCCCCATCTGCAAAAAAATCCATTCATACAAAATGACTACAATCTAGAAGTGGTTCATACAAAACCCAAAGTTCTCATTCATATCTTTATCAACATCAACAAAGTAATACACACACAATTCCAAATTCTCATTTTGGGTTACTAACAATTATATTCATTTACAAAGAGTCACACACACAACCAAAAATTCTTTCCTTCATCAATCTTTGTACATAATTACATAAAACACCTCATTGTCCGATTCCATAATCTAGGTTCTTCCCTTTGTCCCCATTTCCATTCAATTGCCCGATTTCTCACTAATTTTCCATTCTCCATGTTTGCTAGATTTAATCCTAATTGGACCCCCTAAACATGATCATAGGCTTACAATATATACAAGAATAGAACTACTAATTAGTTCATATCCTAATGAAACTCTAAAATATATATAACATATCCCCAGGATCTCTCAGATCCATGAATTATGAGAACAATGCATATTCATTTACATGACAAAACACTAAGATAACAACTCACCACTATCCCAACTCTTCTAGAGTTTATTAAAAACATAGAAATTACAATAATTTAAATTTAGGGAAGCCACTCCCTTTGTAAGTTCAAAGACCTCGTTAGGCCTTTTCAAAGTGATTGATTTCTGGTGGTAAATTCTCCTGCATCAAATGGTAAGGGATATCTCTTCTTATAACAACAAACAAAAATTCCAATAAATTGACCGAATTTGTTTCTTCTAAGTTTGAAGCCTATAAATTAGTCACTGACGAATTCTACAAGCTCCCATTAGAGAAAAGGGTTTGTGTTGGCACCCAAAGTTTTGGGTTAAGTTTTTTGCGTTGGCACCAAGAATGTAGTGCGCACCCATTTTACAAGTTTTGGGGACATCTACTTAATTGTGTGAGGATTTCCATGAAGTGTGCATCAGATCAGGTTTTGTTAGCAGAGTGTAGAACATAAATTCTATTGAATTTGGGTCGGTCTGAGTTTTATCAGTTATGTCAGAAACCAAGAAAATGTATGTCGGAAGGAAGAAAGCAAGCATAAAGATATCTCCCCAAATGATTAGTGCCAGTAGAATATGAAGATGTGGGGTGGCCATAAGAGGAGATGGTAAGAAATTTAAGATTGCCCCTAATGCAAAAAATCTACATGGAGAGCTTGTAGGTACCTGAAGCGTGCAAAGCAGTTAGATCAAATAAGCAAGTGGAGAAGAATAGAAAGGGACATTTCTCCCCATTAGTGAAGGATATAAAGAGGATATTTAAGCTCAGATAAAGAGTTGGATATTTTCTTAAGGAGTTGATGAGAAGTTATTCATCTAGTCTGAGAGTTTCGAGTAGCTGCCAACATCGATCTCACTTTGAGCATGTTGCGGTATTGTAATATCCTTGGATATATTACAACATTTTGATATGTATGAGACCTAATAAAGACATATGGCGCAATCTATGCATTTCCCTCATTGATATAATGATGATATGATATTCCATGACTATCATAGGCTAATTTTCAACACAATGTATCAATATGTTATGATGAAATCCTTATAATAATGAATATATGGAAGTTAGAATCTATCATGTGTCTGTTATGAATGGATGGAAAGTGGATGTGTATTATTTTCATTCTTATTCATTAATGAAGTATCAAATCTAATTTATATGGATTCCAACTTTAGAAGTGTTCAATATGTTTAATGTTTAATTCTTCATCACCAACACAATACCTTATGGGCTTTGTGATCCTCTATGTGTCTCAGGTGAGACTTTCCTCGACCTTTCCCAAAGATTGATATTTTTGTTCTTAGGGGTTTTTTGTACACACTATATATGAAAGTTGGCTCTAAATTTCCCTAGAATTATGAAGTTCGATGCGTGCACAAGCGTGAACCGAAACGACGACTAAAATCCAAACAGATTGAATTTTCTTAGCATTGGAATTTTCTTATTGTTAAGAAAAGGCATGAATAATATGAATTCAAATAATCGTATACCATGTGGTTCTACAAAAGTGACTAACGTGACCTTAATTTTGTTGGTTTTTCTTCATATAAGATATGATGCATATATTATTACAATAATGAGTGTTCCATGTATAGGGAAAATATGGTGACCGTCCATGAAAGGATGTGTCCCTTGGATAATCAATAACTATTCATTATTGACATTTACTTATTATATATGATATTTAATAATCAATAATTATATTATTAATTATTATTCTAAGAGAATGTCTTCCCAATGTTGTCCAAACATCAACACTGCCTCTCAACAAGGGAGACATTTTTCATCATGCCAAGCTTGTCTCTGAAGTATACAAACTTCACCCTAGATTCATGAAACTTGTATGTCAGTCTTGAGAGATGGCTCTCTCCCACCTGAACCGAGGAGAAAATCCTTCTACATGTCTTCCTTTTGATCCAATTGACTCACTTTGAAATAAGTCTCACTCTAGGTCCACATGTAATAACATATAGCATATTGAGTCTTTATCATTCCTTGTCAAATCACCATGACTAGGACAAAGAACACACCAGGATATTTCACCACAAGTACACACCTGTAAGTGAATGTTATCTTGATGATAACTGACACATGGAAATCACTTCAAGCACCTCGAGTCCATAGTATTCCTTGTCATGATCAAGGAAGGACTATGTCTGGGCCCATTTACCACAAGTGCACCTTTATGATAAATGTATCCTATCTCCCTTGGTATGTAGCCCAATATAGAAGAAGTTGCACCCGATGTTGAAACATCAACACTCCCTCTTAGCTAGGGAGGTATCTTTCCATAGAAGTACACAACTATTTTCCAGAGACATGCAGTCTCTGCTAGTGGTACACAACCACCATAGTAGCAAAAGGTTTATAACACATGGTACTCCAATGTGGATTTCTAGAGGCTACACCGTCTAGAAACACTAGGGTCAAATCCCATAGTGTGTGACATCAAGGATCAACTCCCTTGACATGTCCTCATGTGCTCTCCACATGGGACATGCCCTCATGTTCTCTCCACGGGGGAATTTTGGATATAATCCCAAACACACGTATCCCTTGTCGGACAAGTGTCACACTTATCCCTTCTCGAATAAGTTGTTGGATTACTGAGAGGGGTGGTTGAATTAGTAATAGAGGAATTTAATCCTTTTTTACCATATAATCCAAGTGTTATATCAATGTAGCATCATCATCCAATAACTGTAGAGTAAATAAGAAATGAACAAATGATTAATCATACACATACATAGTACACCAGTGTTTTACATGGAAACCCAAACGAGAGAAAACCATAGAATGTTTTTTCTTATATGTCTTGAAGAATTACATTCATTGGAAGCACTAACTTCCTTTTTTTTCCAGCTACAACTAGGAATCTCCAACCCCCTAGTTTCTCAAGCTACAACCTGAGGGAAGCTCCAACTCCCCAATTCTCTGGCTACAACCCCCTGTGTTCTCCGGCTACAACCACCTGTCCTTGCCCCGTCCAACTGCCCTGAAGTAGAAATACAATGATGGAACCACTGTCACACTATCACTGTGAGATATATGGTTGTAAACCTGTACCAATAAATCTAAACCATGCATTAACCATGCATCAACCTTTACCTCAACCTATAATCAACCTGTACCATAAACAAGTGCATCAACCATGCACCAACCTGTACCAAACAACCTGTAATCAATCTGTACCATAAACAAGTGCATCCAACCATGTACCAAGTATGTACCAATCATGTGTCAACTACTCCTCAACTATGACTCATCAATATGTACTAACATCATCAACTATACACCTCATGTATGTGCCAACTCATCAACTGCTTGTATCAACCATGTACCCAACATGTACCTTAACCAAAAGCCCTCATCAATTTCATCATCCAAATATGATTTGTAACTCTGTAATAGACCTGGTTTATATAATCACATACCTGTAAACCTTCCTTAACTTTGACAACAAGAGACTAGCATCTTCATTAAACTTTTCACGTGAATAGTTTTTGGATTAGTCAACAACCCTAACTTGAAATGATGATAACTTTGTACCTGTAATGGATAAACATCTGAAACTGATATACAATGTTCCTTAGTGTTTTGTGTGCAATTCCTTCAGGTTTCATTACTTGCAACCTCTCAGAAAAGGAATTATAGCAAAAATGGCATATCTTGTTGAAATATGACTTCTTCTAGAGAGCGACCTTGTAGAGCATGCCCTGCACAAAATATTTTTTGAATCGATCTAAAACTATTACACAGGATACTACAGACTGTAATCTAACAAACACATTTGTTTTCACTAAATATGGATCTGTTATGAATAATTTATGACATTTTTACCTGAAACACCTGTTTTTGACTAGTTTTGGGACTAGCCACAAACCCTATTTTCCACGGAGTGTAACTCCAAATGTACAATGACCACAAGCTCAATTTTACCATAGATACTTGGATATGTTTCCTCAATTTAATATCAATTTCAAGGTATGAATCATTCTTTAAAAACATTTATTGCGGAAATGGTGATATGACTTGAAAAAAAACATACCTTAGAAAGCATCATCAAAAGAATTTATCCTTCCTTGAATTTCGGCCTTCTTTTATTCAATTTCCTCAGAAATTCAGATTATATATCCTTTGGTTACCTCAGACACCTATAGGTATTCAATATTCTCAAGTGTATTTTAAAAGAGAGAGCCTTGCCTCTTATTTATACTCTAGAAGTAGCTTCCTTAAAAACATCTTCTAGGTCACTTTGCCCACTTTCCTTATTTTAGGGTTAACCCACTTCTAATTTCTCCATTAAATTTATTATTTAAATAATTTGTACATCATTTCACTTTGAATTATAGTGCACTCCCACCACTTCACTTATTATTTACCTTTAAAACTTAAACCACTTTGACTACTTTTGACCTTTTGGGTCTTCTAGATGACATATGAGTTACTCCAACCATTAAGACCATAACTCTCAATCCGTGAGGAGTTATGTGATGTTCCATACCATTGGAAATGGCATGACAAGAACTATCCATATAGAATAGTTTCTTTGACAAATTCATTGGCGTTCATCTCATTATTCAAAAAATAATCATGGGTTCTCTAACCATACTTCTAGGATAACTCAATCACGTAAAGGAGTCTTCCCATGAGGGATTTCACCATGGGGACCACTTTGGAGTTCATCACTATCTCTACTTATTATCAACCATGATAAGACAATATTAGGTCATCTTTACATCAAACAATCTTGGGTCCATTACCCAACCTTTGTTATATGGGATTTCTTGAGGGTTGACATCAATGACAACCAACCTTAATCAACAATCTCCCCTTTGGCATTGATGTAGCTTATGATCTTGATACTAAATCCTTATCCTCATGCTCCCCTAGAACCATTACTCACTCTACGTCCTCTGCATCAATAAATATCTCCCCCTGGAACCATGCCTCTGTCCTCTGCATGCGATAAATCTCTCCCCCTTTATCATCAATGGAAAAGGTATCTTTCCATCTGGGGTTTCTCGACGGTATCTCTTATGGTGCTTCCTACGTGTAATATATATTACATATAAGATAAGCATTCAAAGCATTCATTTTGGAGTATAAATAACTCAAGTCTCGCGAATATATTCAAAGGATTCCAATGGAAGTGGTTTTATAATAATAATACGTCACTTGGTCTTTGTGCCCACATACTCAGCTTCACGGTGTTCTTTTATGCAACCTTCTCCTGGTAGAGTGATACTTTATTGGAATATTAGCCCGTCTTGGAGTGCATCCTTAGGGTTCTTCAAGATATTAATGATGCTTGTATTATCACAATATATATTGGAATGGGCTCATCATACTCAACTTAGCCTTATCTATCAGAGTTTCATCCAAAGAACTTGTGTATAACATGATCTTGGTGCAATATACTCTGCTTTCATTGTAGATAAAGATATTGAAGATTGACTTTATTATCTATGATACTAAACACTCACCCAAGTAGAATGTTGCTCCATTGGTGTTTAGTCAGGTCATCATTTTAACGTACCCAATATGCATCTATGTAGGCAATAAGTGATAGATCCCTTTCCTTTTAGATACCATAATCCAAACTCTTCTATTCCTTTGAGATATGTAAAAATCCTCTTCACTACTAACACATGTGACTCCTTTAGTGTTGCTTGATAGTACCTATCCAACTATCTGCATTACATATGTTCTAGATGTTGTCACATATAGTAGGTTGCCAATCATTGACATGTATTGCCTTTGATACGTAGACTTTGAATCATCATCTTTCTCAACTTGGAACTGGTTTTCATGGGAGGATATGGTTTGCAATCTTCCATTAACCTCTTTAGCATTTCTATGATATACTTGGTTTGAGAAATAAAGATTCCTTGGTTGCTTTGACATATCTAAAGTCCAAAATAAGGGATAGTTCTCCAAGTAGCGACACTTCAAATTCGCATTCGCATATCTTTTGCAAATTTTTGTCTTAACTTGTCATCATCACTACCAAATAATATCATCCAGCGAGAAACTTCAATTAATAAAATATTACCTTTAAAAGCACTTACCTTGATGCGAGGGTTGTTGTTTGCACTTTCTTTTTTTGAACCCTTCCTACTATAGATAATTATCCAGTCTAGGTAGTACCATGCTCTAGGAACCTATTTTAAACAGACCATCTGAGGCCTTCTTTAATTTACATAATTTTCATTCTCTAACAGAATTGAAATCCTTACGGTTGTTCAATGTAGACTTCTTCTTCAAGTTCCCTATTAGGAAAGATGATTTACGTCCATCTAATATAATTTAACATTTTGGAGCATGCATAAGCTAAAAACAATGGATTGCTTCCATTCGGCTTGGGGCAAATGTCTCTTCAAATTTGATTCTAATCTGTGCATATCCTTTACATACCAATCTAGCTTTGTTCCTTGCTTAACTTCCATCTTCATTTAACTTATTCACGAAAACCCATTTTGTGTCGATCACATTCTTATTCTTTGGTCTTGGAACCGGTTCCCCAGAAGTGTCATTTTTCTCTATTTGATCCAATTCTTCATTCCTTGGCCTTATTCCCAAAATTCATCCTTGTTGGCTTCTTCAAAGCGGTTTGGTTCAATTGTAGATGAAGAGTGCTGAGTTTGTTTGTTCTATTGAGATGGATTTTCTTCTTCTAGTCTCCAACTCTTGCATCTTTGTTTCCAATGAAATGCGGTCACGAGAGGGATAGTTATTATTGCTCATTTTCTAGATTGTCTTTGGAAATGCTTGTTGAACTTGCTCTTCTGTTGTAATAGGATTCTCTTCATATTCCTCTCTACTTCATCTTTTGCTTCTTCTTCTTTGGATTGTTCCATTGATTTGTTTTCTTCTTGCTTTGATTCTAGTTTTCTTGTTTCATCAATTGTTCGTTGATGCTTTCCACAACTTTGTTCAATATTATATTGTAACCTTGTGTACTTTCTTGTGCTTGGGTAACCAACAGGTACTCCTTTTGTCCATACGGATTCAAACTTTCCCATTCTTTACATCTTCTCTTTTGATGTAGCATTTTCTTCAAAATATTTTGAAGTGTTTCACATTTGTTGGTGTTCCTTCCATAGCTCGTAGGGGAGTTTTATGATTATTTCGAGCATTACTCTGTTTTGAATGTGGTATTGTATGCACTTCATCATGTGTTGAAAATATATCTGTCAATTTGGAATCCATTACCATTGTTTGAGCCATTTCTGTGTGTCATGTTCTTTCTTTCAACAACTCCATTGTTGAGGGTGTCTATGTGAGAGAATTGTGATACCCCATTCCATGGTACGTAGTAGTAGTCCATAAATTCCTTTGAAGTGACCTCTCCTCCATTATCAGATCTCAAACATTTGATTCTTGAATCAATCTCATTTTCAACCATTTCCTTGTATATCTTGAAGTTTCAAAATTAGACTTGTTCTTGAGAAGAAAACTGCAATCATTCTTATTATAATCATCAACTAATAGCATAAAGTATTTCCTACCTTTTAAGACCTTTGTTGTGGTTGGTCCAATTAGATCAGTATGCCCAATTTCCGGTGGTCTTGTTGTTGAATATTCCTTTGATTTGAGCGGATCTTTGTTTCTTTCCTTGTTGACAATGCTTGCATAAAGTGTTGGTTGGTTCATGATCCGGGGAATTTCTCGGCCTTCTCTTTTGTTGACTTTGATAGGGTTATCAAAATGCGTGACCCATTCTTAAGTGTCATAGCCAACTTTCATCTTCCTTAGTGAACAACACTTTTTTCATTTCAATTTCACTTAACACATATGGGTTGTTTGAAGTTCTTAGGTATGCCAGGCCAATTTCCATTAACCTTCTCTTCTTATCTCACACTTTGTGAATTGAAAGTAACTTTATGACCTTGGTCACACATTTGAATCACACTTAGATGATTATGTTTCATATCTTCGATTAGTAGAACATTTTTACGTGCCTTTTATTCTTGTTCCCAATTTGAATTGAGCCTTCTCCAATGATTTTCACTGAATAATCATTTCCGAAGGCCCGGAATCCATTTATTTCCTTTCTGGTAAGAGAAATTTGTCTCTATCTTTTTGTCATGTGTTTGAACCACTTAGTATCAGCTTATGCCACCATTAGGTGTTTCTTAAGCAGCTTGTGTAGGGCGGCATTCTTCATTGATATATTGATCTTTCTTTCTTATCCATGTCATTTTATGAGGGTTCTTGTCTATTATTGTTGTTATTCTTTTGAGGAGGTTCTTGGGAGGTTGTCATTCGCAGTTACGGCCAGTGTTACAAAATTGTTACATTTCTCAACATTCCAGCGTGATCAAAGATTCAAACCTATTGTAAATTCTTCTTTGTGTTTCCCTAGGTCTTTTTGAATATTGCCCATTAGTATGATTCTCAAATTTGTTATTGTTCCTATTGTTATCTCATTCACAACTTTATGTCCAATTTTGAACACCCACTATCAACATACCATTCGTGTTTCTTCTGCTTAGCTTGTAGAGTGATTGTGCATTCTTCATTGATATATTGATCTTTCTTTCTTATCCATGTCATTTTATGAGGTTCTTGTCTATTATTGTTGTTATTCTGTTGAGGTTCTTTAGGAGGGACTGTCATTCTGCAATTTTTGGCCACGTGTACAAAATTGTTACATTTGTAACATTCCACTTTAGCGATCAAAGATTCAAACCTATTGTAAATTCTTCTTTGTGTTTCCCTAGGTCTTTTTGAATAACCCCTTTGTGTATGATTCTCAAATTTGTTATTGTTCCTATTGTTATCTCTGCAATTTGCAACTTTATGTCCAAAATTATTACATGCATAACATAAACCAAAAAATATAGTTTGATACCTGGGAGTTGAAGATATTCTAAAAGGAGGTGCTCTAATGAATCCTTCTTCTTCTTGAGGCCTATCTATCTATTGTTGATTCTGAAATCTAAATCTTCTCGGTGGAGGAGTGTCCCTATAATCTTCCTATCCCCTTTAATTGTTTCTGCATAGCTTTTTGGATTTGTTTCTTGCTTTGTTGTTTTGGAGCTTGATCTCTTTTCTGTCTAATTTTATCCAAGTCTATACTTGTCAATATGAGATTTTTGACTGTTGATAATGTCATCCAGAACTTTTGAGCTATTCTGCATATTTGTCTTTTGAATATCCTTTCTTAGTGTGACAATCTCTGCTTCCAAGTTTCCAATGATCTTGTCCTTTTATTCTAGTTGTTCTTTGAGTGCTTCTAAAATTATTTTATCTTCTTCTATTTGAACCTTCAATTTGTGATCATTTGTTCTAGTTCTCGAGTGTCATTTTTCTTGTCTAGTTCTTCTTGTAGTTTCTTGTTTTTCTTCTTTTCTCTTTTGATAACTTCTATGGCACACATTAATTCTTCTCGATAGTCAACTTATGCCTCTTCAATATCTTCTTTGGATTCTTAATATCCTTCCTTGGCTTCTTCATATTCTTCTTCAAAGTCTTCTTTGTCAAAGTCTTTTACTGCCATGAATAGAACTCTTCCTATCTCACTGTCACTGACTTCATCTTCATCTGATGATGAGTTGTCATCTTTGGTGCATAAGTTTTTCTTGAAAACTTTCTTTGTATTTATTTTGCCTTTATATGTTTGTTTTCATTTTGAGTAACATTCATCATTTCTCTTTTTCTTATGAGGACATTTGTTAGCAAAGTGACCAATACCATCACAATTAAAACAAATTAAAGGAAGATTACCTCTATACCTACCATTGGTTCCTATGTTGAGTCTTTAATGAAGTTGGCCACTTCTTCATCATCTTTTGAGACATCACTATTGTTGCTATATTTTTATTGTTGTTGTTTATTTTGCTTTGATATTTTGGATGCTTTGAAGGCTGCTTCTTTAACATCTGGATTTTCATGTTCAGTTCTCATTTCATATGCTGTAAATATTCTATGCAGTTCATCCATGCTTATTGAGTTTAGATCCGATCTTCCTTCTAGTGCTGATATCTTAGGGTTGAATCTCATAGGAAGAGATCTTAATACCTTTTGAACAATTACAGATTCTTTGATTTCTTCTCCTAATCCTATGATTTCATTCATTGTTTCATCAACTCATAAGAAGTAGGCTGCAATAGTTTCATCTTCCTTCATTTTTAGTTGTTCGAACTGACCTCTGTAAGTTTCAAGCTTTGCTGCTTTGAACTTTGTATCTCTTTCATAAATATTTTGAAGCTTGTCCCAAATATCTTTAGTGGATTTACAATGTGCAAATTTGGTGAATACCATATCACTGAGACCATTCAAAAGTGCATTTTTGTCTTTAGAATTATTCTCACCAAGTTTCAAAGATTTGTCATTTGTTGGTGGAACTGTTGGTGTTGTGTATCCATCTACAATTGATTGCCAAAATTGAAATCCCTATGTCTGTATATATGTCTTCATCCTTATGCTCCAAAAAGCATACTTTTGTCCATTAAACTGTGGTATTCCATTTTTGTACAAGTTCTTGCTCTCCATGATCTACCTTTCAGTGGTTAAATTGATTTCTGAAGGAACCTGCTCTGATGCCAATTGTTGGATTACTGAGAGAGGGGGTGAATCATT
>SNQJ01S0052484.1:0-15734 GCA_010110895.2 Picea sitchensis
TTTCTTAAAGGAACCTACTATGATACCAATTGTTGGAATACTGAGAGGGGGGGTGAATCAGCATGAGATTTTTTTACCACTTTCAATCACAATATATATAAAATTCAACTTTATCAATAGTATTCAATATTTATCACTTATGCATTTAGTATATCATTGCATCACAAACAATATCATTCATCAGTGCATAATAAACAACCCATAGATACAAAGTACACCCGAATTTGTGTGGAAACCCAAATGGGAGAAAACCACAAAATGATTTCTTATATATATCAATAATACATTCATAGAAAGCACCAAATTCCCAATTCTCCAGCACCAACTGGAAGGAGGCATCAACCCCCTATTTACAG
Source organism: Picea sitchensis (assembly GCA_010110895.2). Taxonomy (NCBI): domain Eukaryota; kingdom Viridiplantae; phylum Streptophyta; class Pinopsida; order Pinales; family Pinaceae; genus Picea; species Picea sitchensis. The sequence goes on from SNQJ01S0052484.1 coordinate 357, forward strand.
GCTCCAACTTGAAGGAAGCTACAACTCCTTGAATTCTCCAGCTATAATTGGAAGCACACTACAACCCCCTGATTTGCAGGCACCAACCTGAAGGAAGCTCTAACTCCCTATGTTCTCTAGCACCAACCGAAAGGAGGCTATGAATCCCTAATTTACAAGAAACAACCCGAAGGAATATCTAACTCCTTTTGTTCTCCAACACCAACCAGAAGGAGGCTATGAACCCTTGATTTACAGGCACCAACCTGAAGGAAGCTACAACTCCCTGAAATCTCCTGCACCAATTGGAAGGAGGATACAACCCCCTTTCGTTGCCCCATCCTATCACCTTGAAATATAAGTGTAGACTCAACTATCACTACCACTAATCAAAAACTTGTCTCTGTCTTTGTCGCATCAAACTGTCACTGTCACATCAACTCGTCACTGTCACATCAACCTATAACCGATGATCAACTAATCATCCAACATGTCACTGTCTCTGTCATTGTCTTTGTCATTTATATACCATTATCAACCAACTGTAACCATATCCACTCGCATGGATGCCAAAAACATCACCAAACCATATACATCAACCATGTAGATCAACCATCAACCATGTACATCAACCATGCACCGAAACCTGTACCATACCATGTATCAAGATCACCAAGAAGTGCCTCTAGAAATGTACCATATCATCATCAACCCATGAATCATAACATCACCAAGATGTGTATCAACCAAGCACCAAAGAATGTTCCTCATACATATGCCACCATCTATCAAATGTATACCTCAACCATAAAAAATATGTGCCTTTAACAATCATACCAAACTAGATACAAAGGTACCATAACATCACTCAATCATGTATCTGAGATGTACCTCAAAACATGTGCCAATGTGCAAACATCCATAAATAATGTACCAATAGATACCATCAAACATGTGCCATATCACTCATAATATTCCTCAATCATATACCATACAACAAACCATATGCAAAGTATCCAAGATGTGCCTCAAGGCATATACCAAAACTCACAAATACCAAAACATCTAATTCATGTACCTCAAACGCGTGCCATAACCTCATCAAGAAGTGCCTCACACATGCATAAATATCACCAAGAAATGTACCTCATAAATGTACCAAAAATATGCCTCACACCATGTGTTACAAGGGATCTATGGCCAAGGGTAAACCACAACAGACATGTATGACTACAGAAATCAACTCAATTCCAACATATGCTATATACCAATGTGTAATATAAGAAAGAGGTCTACCTCAATCCAATGTTTGATGATGTTCCACCGTTGAGCACTTTGACCCAAAGTTTTATACCTACAAGAAGTTCTCAACAAACAAGCAATGCAAGCATATAGTGATAATAAAATTGGGTTATCACATTAGATAGCATAATCCATTAATAAACATTACAAACACGCCCATGGATAATAATCATATATTTTCAAGATACCAATAGGACAGGAAAGGAGTATTTCTATTAATAATTGATCAGCAGAAGTGACAACATTACAGACTTCCATGTCGGCATGGTTTGAAACCAAGAAACCAAGTTCCTTCCAGCTGGGTCTCCACCACTTCAATCCTCCACCAAAGGCAAGCTCATAGGAAAGAGGCAATGAGGTCCTCTCAACAATAAGGGAAGAGATTGGGGGTTGAACACTGTGTTCAGACTTGAGGGACAAAGGGATGCAGACTCAATATGCAGTAATTTCTCTATAGTAACTTTGCTCTCAAAGTTGAATTCTTTTTCCTCTTTTCCATAGATCGAAATTGTGCTCTTATAGCCTTTAGAATGCAACTGAATGGCCAAGTCGGAACATTTCCAGTATATGGAAGGCCAAGGATCAGAGATCTCCTGTCGTGACATGGAAACCTGACTTCATTTTGTATTTTATGGCACAAATCCTGATATACGTGAGTTGTAGTGGATCTTCAAGTGTATACACATCTTGAAAAGCAGTTAGGGAGCGTATATGTGGAAAAATGTATATTTTTAGCTCTGGATTCATCAAAAAGGGATGATAAGTCTGCATAGGGAAATGGAAAAAGGCCCTCTGTGCAAGATAGAAATGGTGAGGCAAATCTTGCTATAACAGATTCCACCTAATGTGTGAGATCAGAGGAGTATCTGCGATGGCCGAAATACATTATAAATAACCCAGAAGTGGAGTGGTAGAGAACCAGTTGGACAAACTCAATTTCTCATTACATTATGTACTAACTTTGCATACATGGCTTCCAAGAATACAATGAAGATCCATGTGGAAAATATACCAAACAAGTGTTTATGGCCATGAATAGGAAAATATAAATGCAGTTACATGCCAAGAGCTTCCATAGTCACGAACAAGGCCAGTGAAACCAGTCTCAAAAATCAATCTGAAGATATCTGTATACCATGGAGTACAATCTGATCTCCCATGATCATTGAAGTCAAATAGGTACTAGTTCAATGAAATGGAAGCAACAACTCAGGAAAGTTGCGGCCACATAGTGATGTCTTCAAGTCTTCTACACTATCTACCAACGGTGTAAGTCTACATCATGTGAATAAATGAGTTGAGGTTGAACACGATGAGACATCGTTTGATTACCGATCATTGAGGTAAACTGTTAACAAACGCAAGACATCCTACTGATGATGAAAGTAGGTATCAAGGCATCGAGTACATCTCTACAAATGTGAATAAAGGAGTTGGTGTCGAACACTTGAGAGATCCATTGATTAGGAGAGATTGATGTATTCCCATCTACCAATGGTGAGAGATCCCACCACTAATGACTTCAAGCCTCAAGGTACTCATAAAAATCTAGGTCTGGTATCCAGAATAAATGAGTTGAAGTTGATGGAAAGAGACCCGCTAAAAGGAGAGCATTAAGGCATCTCTCATCAGTCAACACCAGGAACAAAGCAAGAGCTTCATGATTTAGTGGAGATCGTATGAAGAACATGTTCACGAACCAACAACCCTGTGCATCTTTCGCGTGTGCCAAATGCAAGTGATACACGAAAAAGACCCTCTGAATAGCGGCCAATGATGAAAACTGCTAACAAAGGTGAGGAAACCACCAATAAGGCTAATGACATCCAAGACACTGCACGAATCCCAAAGTGTGAATAGATGTCTTGCCATCGAACACAAGGGAAACCACCCAGTCAACGAGCAATGATGAAATGTCGATTGTTGGGTTCAAGGTGACCTACCAATGATGAAATTAGGGCCAGGGTGCATGATGAGACCACAGTATCATGTGATTCTGAGACAAACTGAGGGTATGGCTGACATGCAAAGTCAAGATTTTTGAGGAGTGGCCGACACAGGTTGATAGACTTCCTTTGAACAAGAGCATGAGACATATGGTGGACTCCGACATCATATAATCAATGATGCGACAATTAGTTGCAGGAGGCATATATAATGTTCTCTATAGGGACTGGAAGAGTAACCAGTCGGTAGAGAAAACTTTGTAGCGAGATCAACTTCCTACGGCAATGCTAAGCCCAAAATTATGATGACACAAGGAATCAATAACTTTGTGCTTTGTTCAAAGGCGACATGACTGTTGCCAATCACACTATAGTACTCCCTTCCCGCCCATATTTTTTCGTTTTTTCATAACAAATGAATGTTATGATACAGTGGATGGAACGAGTGTCGCAAGTAAGCAAAACTAGTTCCAGCATTGGAATGTACATGTGCTCAATGCAAGGAAATGCATGTAGGAGATGGACACTTAGGGTGATGCTCCCTCCAGGGTATAGGGTGTCAAATTGCAAATGATAAAAACAAGGCTCTGCTTGGTTGAGGATGTAAACTGCTTAAGCAACGGTTTATAATGCAAAGCGAGAACCGGCTAAAGGCTCAATGCTGCAAGCGAGGGCATGAGATGCAATCACAACTTAACGCCAAAAAATGTCCCTTTTTATATATTTTAGTCTASTTGGTGTGAAAAAGGTGTAAACTTGTGCCAAATAGACATCTTTTCAAATCCAATTTAYGAGTGTGAAAAAGACAAGTTCACTCAGCAATMTTTTCTRTTTTTTATAGCGAGTCGRAAAAGAGTTTAACTAGGACTCATGATCTTTCAAATCCAATTTTAACGAGTGTGAAAGGGACAAATCACTCGGTGATMTTTTAAGTTTTTARRCGAGTCGGAAAAGAGCTTAACTAAGACTCRTTATTTGGGAGTCCRCRGGTAATAASGCTGCATGTGCATGAATGAGTAATGAGGCTCAWTATAAAGTCATGTATCAWTTTTTTCTAGACTCCYRGTCCTAAGGAAGAAACTCGGCATGGGCACCAAATGACAAAGAGGATCTAGCTAGGGTACCCATGTTTGATAAGCCYCTACCATTTATTAACGACGCTATTAATAGCAGATGGAGGGTTATGTGTCACAATAAATGGGTTYGTACCTAAGGCATAAAAAGCGGTAGTCGAAGGATAATGCGAAAAATGCACAATGGAGTAGATACCTATCCTATATGYTAGGTTATGAATATACYTKCCTGAGGAGACGAACCRCCAACCATGACATTGAAATCYRCAAGAAAATTGAGTCGAAACTGCAAAAACCAGCTTAAAACTATTCTTGAATTAGTCCATTAGGCAAAACGACAGCATAAAACTATATCAATTGGGTAAAAATCTTTTATAAATAGTAATAAAATCAAAATTTACTATGTCATTTTCATTTTTACCCAAATAGTGCAATTTGGACTAAAATACCTCCAGAATTCAAACGACGATTGCGGGAGCAATAGGAAACGGAATCACACATCATCTAGACCAGGTAACTCTTCATCCCATCCTCTTCAAATTCAATGGTTTACAATTTTGAATTAGGTTGTATTTTATTGGTTTTTAAAGGTGCAAATTGAGTTTTTCGGTATACATGGGTTTCTGCTAATATGGTGCGTATACGACCAGATATACGCCCCTTTGTGAACTATAGGGGGTGTATATCAGGCCCTACCTGTGACTATTCTTGGATAAACTGCGTATACGTGCGCAAAAGGGAAAAAAATAAGTTTCTAACTAAAAAATTGATTTGGTTTTTGTAGGATGGTGTTGGAGTGGAGGGAGAGAGAGCATGAGGAGGTAGATGCAGTAGTGGATAGGGATCCAGTGGCTCAAGTAGCTTTAAAAAGATGTGGTTTATATAAGTTTTGGGCTCAAGTGATCCAGATAGAAGTGTTGGTGGGATATTGGGATCCAGATAGCAAGAGATTTATCCTTGATGGACAACCATTAAGGATCGAAGTAGAGGACATCTACTTCTTGACAGGACTTTCACGTTGAGGAGAGGTTGTGGACCTCAAGTCATGCGGGGCAGGGAGTGGGATGAAGGTCAAAGAATACATCAAGGCCCACTGTGTTGCTGGGACTCCCATGGTGGGAAGTCAAATCCCTATCCAGGCTATAGGTAACCTCAGCCTGAAGATTATTGTGCTCATGCTTACAAGGATCATAGGATCGACCTCGTTGCATCAAGTGTCAAGACCACTTATGTTTTACGCACTAGAGTGTGCGAGACCCACCGTCTACGATTGGTGTACCTCACTGCTGACCAATATGAAAGGTCAGTTGACAAAGTGCAAGCAGGGGGCTAAGAAAAATTTTGGGTTTTCCTCTATCCTTTGCAGATTCTTTTTCGAGCGAGTCCCAAGTCTGGGACCTAGAGTGGAGATCATTCCTAGAGGACCACGTGATCCGGATATGGCACGATGGATCAAGGTCATGAGATGGAAGGGAGGAGGTAGGGTGGAAACACCCTACAATGATGACTTTTTCTTCTAGTGGCGGAGACAGATCATAGCTCTGGATGATTATCCCTATGCGAGAATTGATTTCAGAGGAGATCCTGATATGTCGCTTCCACCAGGAGCTACCTATGGTGCCAAAGGTACAATTTTTTTTACATATTTCATTCTTTTGTATTTTTGTATTTAAGGGAACAAAAATATTTTTGGATGGTGTTTTAAATATTAACTCGATACATGTGTGATTGCAGACGTGGGTTTGCAATGTCCAGAGGGATTCCTATGACAAAGGCGGAGGCAATGGGGTGATGAGGCAGTTGGAGGATAAGTGGATAGAGTCCTACAGAACGTGCAGGGCAACCTGTTGCATTTGACATAGAGGATTCCTATGGGTCAGGTGGAGGATCGACCTGAATCCATGCAGAGGCAGCTTGTTGGTGTACCTAGAGCATGGGTACAACTCTTCCAACATCTCACCAACGTCGTGGTTCACTATCATGAGACTTATTCGACGCCAAAGGCATAGATGTCATGGGACATGTATATCGGATGTATATGTATTTTGAGGGTTTTAGCCCCAATTTTGTAATATAAACACCATATTTTTTGGAAATATATAAAGAGGGATCTTCAGATTTACTCATATCTTACAATGTGTACATTGATTTAATGGCCTTCTTGTAAGTTTTAAACCTGCGAAGTAAAGAAATGCATATATATTCTTAAGCAATACATAAATTAATCAATGGCTCATACATAGAGTACACAGAGATTTTTTACCGGAAACCCTCAACTGGGAAAACCTTTCTTATTTTCATTATATCGAATTTCACCATTCGCCATACATTCTCCATACAATATATACAATGTTTTTAGGTATTCCGTAGATACCAAAACCCTAATCCCTTAATCCGGGATTAATTTACAAATTTGCTAAAAATAGCAAAAATCGCCCGAACGTTGCATGTAACCAGGGGGGGCATACCTACCTCCCCCTAGGACCCTGCTAGGAAAGCACCCAATGCACACTGCATAGCTCTAGGTGAAGGGATCGTCAAAGGCAGTTGTCACATATGACGTACCCACACACACACACATGCAAAGAATATAACACATACCCAACACTTCTTTGCTTTATTAATGTGACAAATGGCAATCTAAAACATGATTAGCGTAGGCATCAGATACATGATTAGAACTTCTAGGAATGTGAAAGTATGTAATAAAATAAAATTTTCATTCTAAAAGACTTACCCGTAAGAAACGACGGAGTAACGTAGGATCACGCACATGGTAACGGTTGTTCAACTAACATAATACTAACTGAGAATCCAGGGGAACCTCTAGAGAGAGAATACCATGTGAGATAGCATCGCGCAACGGTTCTATGATGGTGCTATATTCGGCCACATTATTCGTGGATGGCCCTAGGCATACACAACCTGAAGACACCAGTAGACCCTCGGGTGAGTAAATCACCCAAGTGGCAGAAGCCAAGTTCTGTGTATGATGACTGGCTTTGTTTATGAATCCTAGGTAGAACAAAGACTCCGTTGACATCCGCCAACCAGAAAGGAAAACTCGATAAGAAAGCCAAAGACAAAAAGAAAAATATGTATATACACTAAATTTACATTAGTATACAAAGGGTTTCGCTCAAGCCTAGGGCTCAAGCATAGTACCTTTTCAAGTAGAGCCCATTTCTAGGCTCAGCCAATTTATTCCCTTCATAGTTTTCCAATTTGTAGGCTCCTTTTTCTAGAACACGTCGCATGATATAAGGACCGTGCTACATAGGTTTAAACTCACCTTCCCCTAGCGGTTCTTTGGCTTGGTCATACAAGAGGACCAAGTCACCCTTAGCATACAACTGGGGACAGACAAACTTATCGTACTAAACCTTGACACGTTTCTTGTTCGCCTCGATAGTCGTAAAGGCGTCTCGATGCTGCTTGTCAAGACTCTCTAGGTGTACAAGGCATCGCCCTAAATCCAAATTGTCAGGTAGGAGCTTGAATACCAATTTTAGAGAAGGGATTTCACATTCAATGGGAAGTATCGATTCCACGCCGTGCACTAACTGAAAAGGGGAAAAACCGGTGGCAGTCTTGACCGAGGTTTGGTATGCCCAAAGCGCGGGATACAACATGATGTGCCAGTTGGAATTGCTTTGACTGACAATTTTTTGCAATATGGTCTTGAGAGACTTGTTAATGGCCTCTACTTGCCCATTTGTCTGGGGGTGATAAGGAGATGAATGACCATGTGTAAACCCCAGCTTAGACGCTAGTTCTACCATCATTTCATTTTGAAAGTGACTGCCATGATCAGTGACAATCTCACTGGGGATACCGAACCGGGCGATAATTTGGTTGAAAACGAAGAAAGTTGCAGTATTTCCATTGGATTTTACAGTAAGCATGGCGTCGGCCCACTTGGTGAAGTAGTCGACAGCCATGATAATATGTTGATGCCCCCTAGCCGAAGTTGGGTTGCAATCGACGAAATCTACCCCCCACTTGGTGAAGGGACCGACGATAATGACTGGGTGAAGAGGGGTTGGGTGTGAGTGCATTTTTCGATTGAACACCTGGCAGGGGTGACACTTCTTAATCGCTTCAATGAAATCTTTAAAGATGGTGGGCCATAAGTAACCAACTCGCAGGATTTTTTGGGTTGTCGCAAGCCCAGATAGGTGACCACTACAAGCCCCTTTGTGGCAGTCATTTAGGACTAACTCAAATTCCTCGTGAGTTAAGCAATGACATAAGATACTATCTATTCCTCGACGATACAAAGTGTCACCGATGATGGTGTACTTTTTGGCTTGGTATCTAACACACCATCAATCATCTCGCGAGAGATGCTGAGCGAACTTCAAGGTTTGAAGATATAAAACAATGTCTCCATACGAGGGGTCAGACGATGAGATGAGGAAAATGTGTTCGTCTACAAATAAATCAACATGGATAACATCCTCATCTAATTGTGGGAAATCATATATTAACTTCGTGAAAACTAGTGATTTCTTGGACTTGGCCGAAGCAAAGTTGAGATCAAATTATTGTAAGATGAAAATCCATTTATTATATTTCCCACCTATGATACGCCTAGTGAGGACGTATTGAAATGGATTAACATCAACATCTACAGTATTTTTGCAAAGAAATATATAGTGTCATAAACGTTGGACAGTGTGAACGACATCCAAAGCTATCTTTTCGACGTGGGAGTAATTAAGCTCACGACTGACTAAATTCTGATTGAGATAGTAGATGATGTTCTCATGGAGCTCATCATCCTTCTGAACTAGAACCATACCAATCATCTCTTTGGACACGGCAATATATAACAAGTAATATCTACTGTAATCAAGAGATTTTAGCAGAGGGGCCGATACCAAGGATTTCTTTAAAGCGTCAAAATATTGTTGGGGTCGCTCATCCTAGATAAACGGGGTGTCTTTCTTCAATAGGCGCATGAAACCCTTAGTGATTTTGGCATAATTCACTATAAACCGACGTAGAAAGTTAGATTTCCCCTGTAAACCTTGAAGTTGTCTAATCATGCGCGAGGGAGGAAATTGAAGTATTGCCTCAACCTTAAGAGGATCTACCATGATCTCGGTCTTAGAGACTGAGAATCCTAAGAGACGGCCAGACTTAATGCAAAAGATGCATTTGTGAGGGTTTAACCGGATTTTATAGTAACGAAATCTTTCAAAAACTAGTTGAAGGTGGGTAACATGATCCACTCTCTTGCAAGAGTGAGCAGCAAGATCATCAAGGTAAGCCTTGACTATGTGCTTGAGGTCATGAAAAGAGAAATTCATGGCTCGTTGGAAGGTTGCTCTGGCATTTTTCAGGCCAAAAGGCATTTTCCGGTATGCAAAAGTGCCCCAAGGACATATAAATGTCGTCTTGTGTTGGTCCTTAGGGTTCATATGGATTTGGTTATATCCTAAAAATCTGTCCATAAAGGAAAATATTTCGCTTCCTGCACACTCATCGAGAATCTAATTAATGAAAGGCATGGGGAAGTTGTCTTTAGGAAAATCCTTATTCAGGTCACGAAAGTCCATACACACGGGGATGGTTCCTTGCTTTTTATTCATGGGAACGGGGTTGGATACCCATTCGGTCAAGGGAACTAGGTAGATAAAACTAGCATTGAGTAGCTTCTCTACCTCTGTCTTAATAGCAGGGGCCTTCCTAGGATTAACAACTCTAAGATGTTGTCGAACAGGTTTAGCATCCAGATAAGTCCTAATATTATGTTCGACAATACAAGGGTCGATCCCTGGCATCTCTTCATATGACCAAGCGAATACGTCTCAAAATTCTTTGAAGAGGTTGGTGTAGATCAGAATCTCTTCTGGAAAACAATCCACACCTATATTTATGTTCTTAATCTTTCTAGGGGTACGAGAGATCTCGATTGAGACGGTAGGAGAAATACTCGCCATATTTCCTTCGGCATAAATTCCATGTGTATCAAGTGGAACTACGGCGTGACCGACTATCTCACTCAAGGTAGACCGAAAATCATCTTGCTCGATTCTTTCAAGACTTGGGAGAAAATAAGATCGATGATGCATATCATCATAAGGTCTTTTGTAAACATTCATGGCTTAAAGGATGGCTTCATCCAAAGGCAAAGTCTCATCCAAGAAATCATGTGAACAAGATGACGAAGTTGCCCAGATGGGCCTAGTAATGGGATCCTCCTCATCCGTCTGTGAGGTAACAGGATCGGGATTGGCGAAAGAATCAAGGATAGCTTGATATGCAATCTCCTCTATTGATAGTGGCATAGCCATGCCAGCATGCAATTGTCCTTCAACCGATGAAGTCAGAGAATCTAGGGTCCAAGGATCACTAAAATAGGAACTGCGAAAAGGAATGGACCTCTCTGATGAAGCAGGCCTACTAGACATGGTGTAAACGTGGTGAATTGGTGTCGAGAAGTCGAAAGTACCCATGAGGGAAGAATACATTCTGACACCGATATTCTCAGTTGTCGGCTGAGAATTGTTGACCACAGGGATCGACAGTCCAACAGATGCGTTCGGACTAGAGTATGCAAAGGATAATTGGTCTATCATCACGATCTCCCCCTGATGAGGAAAACAAAGTATGCAGAAGACAAACGATACAAAAACGACCATAGCATAGGTCCAATTGCGACCTAGTAACAGGTTATAATCGAGAGGTGCATCAACTACCTCTACTTCCACCTCTACCGTCTTCCCACCTAACTGGATCGGAAAGGCGGCGAGAATACCATGAGAGTAGAAGGAATGACCATCGAATACAGTCAACATGCTCAACGAATTTGAAAGGGTTGGAGAACCGATGGATTTCCAACAGACTAGGCACATCATGCAAGTGGCAGCACCTTCATCAACGACCGCTCATTTGATGGTATATTTAGAATACTCCACGTGGATTTGGAAAGCCACATGGTAGGGTAAGTGAGGCTTCACATCCGTGACATCAAACTTGATGGTTTTCAAGCCACTAGGTTCTAGAGCTCCTAAGGTAGAGAGTAAGGCATTCCTTTGTGAGGGACATGTCTAGAGTACCTCCAAAGCCAACATCGCTCAAGGGGTTTGGCCCAAATCCTTAACAATAGAGTAGTTATGGGTGTCTCTAGCATTAGGGTTGTGGGTAGAGCGCTTGAGTACTTCTTTCGAAATGCAGGGCGGTGGCTATGGTTTCTTGATCTGTAATTTCATCTCCGGGGGTGGAGGAGGAGCTTCTAGGCTAGTAATGGCTTTTGAAGAGTCGTAATCATGAGAGCGGGTGGCTATATTGATCTTTGTGTCGACCATATTGATAAAAACATGGTCGCCATCTTGCAGTGGTGGGTTTTAATTCCCACCAGACGCATTTCTGGCGTTCGAAGAACTTGAGGCTAGGTGTTGGTTATGTGGGAATGGATTCGTCAGCACAGCGAGTGGTAGATTTAAAAGCCTCACAACCTCTGCAATTTTGGGGCATAAGTGTGTAAGGTAATCATCAGTACAAAGTTTACAAGGAAACTTAACCTTATGCTTCTCTTTCTTTCCCTCTCCAGCACTATCATTCTATTTCCCATTATTATTCTTGTCCTTGGGTTTATTTTTATTATTCTTCCCACCCTTATGATTATTTCGACCTTTCCTTTTATTCCCATCTAGTTGTTGGTCACCATTTGGGTTTTTCGACGATTGCATGGAATGTACATCAACCAATTGGATGGGTTTGGAGGATCCAGATGAATCTGGTCCCCCTACAGACTTCATTGCCGAGTTTGTGGATTTTACATTGGCGGACCCAACAATGCCATCAACATGAGGCCTAGGTTTCTATCTAGGATCATGATTTGACCATGGTGCATCAGGAAGAAGGTGGTATAACATCCCAGACTAAGCATATATAAGATCGAAATGTTGGGCTCTAAAAATAGCTTCTTCCTCACTAAAGACCCCAAAAGTAGCAACGTCATTTGAAATAGGAGTGTGCAAAGACTTTAAAAACCATTCTAAAAGAAAGGCCAGGGGTATGGGAGTCTTAACTAACCATCTTCGCCTACGCCATTCCTGGATATGGTCTGAAATATGAGTGTCGGTACCCTGGCGTAAAGTTGACAAAAGTTCAAGGCCAACATCGTAACGAACGGGTAGTTGAAAATGGTTAAGAAAGGCTAGCACTAACTGTTGAAAAGATCCATATGTCCCCCTACGTAGCTCAATATACCATTTTGATGCAATCCCGATAAGAGTCCGTTGAAACAATCGTAATCTAATAGAATCATGATTCAAATAATTCGATGAGCACCAAAGGTGAAAGGTAGTGATGTGATCACCAGGGTCCTCGCCATTCTTACCCTCAAAATTTGGAATGTCTGATGGAAGCTTGGTGGGGACAGGGGGCCATGAGGGATCATGACTCATCGGGTCATTCATTATTTTAGATAAATCTAGAAAATTAAGCATGGCCAGAAAGGGAATATGGGGTTGTGACACCTGACCCCATCCTCCTGCGAAAGATTGTGCATTAGGAGTTTCATTTCATCCAAGATTTTGGTGGGGACCAAAACCTTGTCCGAAATTATAAGACCCTCCTTTGGGCTAATTCATAAAATATGGATTGGGCATCATTCTAGCAGGAATGTTCAGATAAGGATTATTAAAATTACCCCCAGTTGGATTAGATTCAGGATGAGGGTTGTTGAAACTTCCCCCACCTGGATTAGATCCAGGTTGGGGGGTGCCCAAAGTGTAATATTGACCTCCTCCAGGTGGGAACCTGGAGGATTGAAGTGGATTCATCATGCCAAAAGTATTGGTCAGAATTGTCACCAAGGGGATAGGGATATAGGGCGAAACTTGTCCGCCATCTGGGTTGTTCTATCCAGCCGTAGAAGGATTAGACCCGGGGTTAAGAATAGGGATGCTTCCTACATTAGGATTCACTTGGGGAATATGAGAAACACCAAATGGGAAGGGAGTGTAAGGAGGTGTAGTGCCCCCAAGTCCAAGGCTAGCGTTCTAGCCAACAGCTGGGATGGCAGTTGAAAACTGCGAGGTGAAGTTAGGCATACCATAAGAAAATGGACTAGAATCCATGGGGATGGTCTGAACATTATAACTCAGTGAGTTTCCAAAACCTCCAAAAGGGTTTATGGAAAGAGATGTAGCATTAACTACAGGCTGAGCCATTACACTGGTATAGGCCTCTGGCACTGCAACAGTAGCGGTTGCAGGTTTCGAAGGGGTGCCATTAACAATAGTGGGATTGGGAGTCGAAGAACTCCCAGTGTTCTGAAGACTATACTCAGTACTCATCCTTGTGGGACCACAAGTCTAAAAAGTGGATGTGTGTGTACCACTATTGATAAATCTACACCTTTTAGAAGGCAATAACTCAAAAACTGGTGGTAACTGTAACAACTGACAGGACCTGCGAGGAATATGGTCCGACGTCACAACGACTTATGACTCTCCAACAAACAAAAATATATCCTAAGGCAAACTAGTAGTCAAAGAGAATACCAAAAAGTCAAATGGCCAATATGCATGCAAATGGGCTAAAGTGGTTGATTGGCCTCCCTCGCTAGAGAAGGTATGTCTCCTCTAAGAGGGACTTGAGACCCCCTGCTAAATTTTGGAGGTAACAGAATTAGTTATAAGGTCCCTCGCAGGCTTAACAACCAGTCGGTCAGATCCCCCCGGAGAGGTAATCCTCCATAAAGGTTGTGTGTTTTTCGACCCCTATATGACTCAGGGTACAAGCAGAATAACCTTTGCAAGTAACCTATGAGATACCTAAGGCAAGCAACTAATAAACCAATATATAACCGATGCATAGGCGAGCAGTCATAAGTCCAGATCACCGTATGGGCAGGGTAGAAAATCCTGAAACCTTGAAAGTACCATCTCCCACAGAGGTATGGGAACTAGCAAGATCCCCAAATATGAATAAATCCATAGAAATATCTTTGATGCTAGGTGAGTATCCAGGGGTTATCCCTTCAACTTACTTCACGTGACCTCGTGATTAACTCCGGTGTGAGCGGAGCCTCCTGATATTACCAATTATACAATGGACTTCTCAACTCCCTTTCTCAGACACATATGTTGATTTAATTGCCTTGGAGAAGTTTACTCACAAAATCCTATTGCAAGGCACTAAATCCTAGTCTAGTTTGTGCACCCTAAAAAATAAATTCGTTACTAATCAATTTTAGTTTAAAGTGTAAATTTTTTTGGCCATGGTTACTCAAAAAGGTATGGAAGTGAAACTCATGATGTTATGACTCTGCAAGAAAATAAATATAGATATAATGCAAAGCCTAACTTTAACTTTTCAGCGAATGATATTCTTAATAAAATAGTGCAATTTTCAATTTCAACTCTGCAATTCAGAAGTAAAATGCAATCTTTCGCTAAATGTGCTAATCTAATGATAAAGATTCAAAGACAAAAATGCCAACCAATGTAAAATGCCTATTTTTTGTATTTTCAATATTCTAAAAAAGAAAATGCATGGATTGATAAGCAACCTGATATATAAATTCCACTGTGTATAAAAACAGTAACCCAAGTAGAATTCCCAGCAGCCAAACAAACAACACAGAAACCAAGGACAAATTAAAAATTGAAAACAAAGAGAAAGACTACGCCCAAAAATTCAACTCCCAACAGGCTTCTTGTCATCCCAGATAATCTCAACAGGCACTACAGAGACCCAAGAAGGCTCAGTAATCCTCAAAACCTACCCAACAGTCACTAAACCAAGAAAACAAGCAAGGGGAAGTGGTATATGCAACTGTTCAGGATAACAGAGCATATATAAACTTCTTGCAGTGAGACAACACGCGTGTATACGTGACTCTCAGGGAAAAACAGGCGTATATTCTTTAAAACAAGGCCAAGCAAGGGTAAAAGGATGAAAACTTAGACCCAAAGTGAACAGAATTTGTCCAACAGTGATATGACAAGAAACACAAAGGAAAAAGAGCAATGTAAGAAGAAAAAGTACTTCAACCCTTAGAAGGAAGATCTCTCCCCAGTGGAGTCACCATTTCTGTTACAAGGGAAAAACTCTCT
>SNQJ01S0052486.1:55380-85713 GCA_010110895.2 Picea sitchensis
TTGCATTTTATAGTCTTTTGTATTTCAGACAGTCATTAATAGAATCCGAGTTTAATTGTATTACTGTGTTTCTTGCAATATCTCTATGTGTTTACTTGTTATGTTTTTGCCTTCATGTTGTTCTCAATATAATCCAGATTAGTGGTATTAGAGTAGTCTGCTCCTTGTTGTTTCTTAGTGCATGTCTCCGACAAGGTCAGCGTATAGAGAGTTGGGTCTCGAGTAAGTTTCTCTTGAGGACAACTGCTCTCTCCAGCCCAAGCGACCTCCCATGGTGGAAGAAAAGAGAGATGACGGGGTAAGAGATCCTATCAAACTGTTGCTCGAGGAAGCCCTTGCGCAATAGAGGAACGAGATGATGGATAATTTTGCCCAGATCCTTTGATGACTGCCAACAACAATGGTGACACCTTCAACCAACAATCACTTCGGAGGTGCGACTCTCTTCAAGGTACAAGTTAACTTTGATTTTCCTTTATTTGAAGGCTAGATAGACGTTGACTCTTTGGAAAAATGGTTAAGTGTGCTGGAGGGTTATTTCTTTGTCCAAATTTTTTCCAACAATGAAAAGATCACCTTTGCACTCCTTAAGGCTCTTCCACATGTCAGAGATTGGTGGGAAACTTATTGTGAGCAACATGCCGAAGATGAGTCTGCAATTTTTGGGCTAGAACCCACTTGGCGACTTTTGTGGATGCCCTCAAGGAGAAATACTACCCTATTGGAAACTATGATGACTAGTACACGATATGGACAACTCTGCGTTAGGAGAGAGACCGGACGGTGCCAGAGTACACCAACATCTTCCATACCTTGCACACAAAGCTGGGTATTAGAGACTCGGAGCGACACTTGGTCCTGAAGTACCATAGTGGCCTACATAGGTACATCCAAACATATATGGAGTTCATGGACATCTCCTCACTGAGAGCTCCTTATCGATATGCTGTCAAGAACGAGAGAAAGTTCAAGCAAAAGAATAAGCGGGATTTTAGCTCTGCAAACCCATTGCATTAGAAGCACGGTAAAGGTGGCCCTAACTTCCAAAGCAAAGGACAGAGCAAGGATGGCCAACCCCAAAACAACCAGTCCAAGCCACCAACAAAGAAGGGTAAAGAGAAGTTGAAGAAGGAAACTGGAAAATGGTGTGAATTCCACTAAATCCCTTGGCACAACACTGATGGATGTTGCTCCAAATAGTCATTGTTGGTTGAGACAAAAGCCTCAGAGTTAGATGTCGACTCAGACTTCGATTCATAACCGAGTAAGGGAAAACGAATCATTGACGCAGAATCCAATGTCACAAACAAGTGGCCTAAACCATGGGGTAGAAACCAAATCCAAAAATCATTCTCAAAAACCATTGGCCAAAACCATTGGTTGGTTTTTACAAATCCATGTGATCTTTCTTCTTTAAAATACCTCCCAATTTCCTTGGTGCTGCTTGCTGGTGCATATGTGGAGGGCCGATCTGTTGTTGGTAAGTTTAGTTCATTTTCTTATGTTGTTCTTTCCCAAAATTATGCTTTAAAGTATCTAGAAGTGACAGATCTGCTGGCTGCTGGTAGGCAAAGATAGGTCCATGCACTAAATTCTGCTGCAATCCATTCTGGAACAACAAGACTTTAAAATGTGCTTTTTCTATGTTTTAAGGCTGGTTACTTACCCCCTTATTTTCCTTTGCAGGTGAGGTGTTCTCTACTCCCAAACATCTAGATGTGGACTGATTGAATCCCTTCTTGTACTCTTGGAAACTTCATTCATCAAGGAATTCTCTCATATTTCTGCAGTAGGTGAGGCATTGGTCTTCCTTTCATTCATCATCCCAAGCCCATCTCAATTTGATCATTTTTCATCTACATTGTGGCTAAGTTCTCTTTACTCCCACTCCTACTACACGAAGTGAGCCTAGTTAACCCTTAGGGATAACCCCCTTGGCTAGGAACCTTTCCTAAGTCTAAAGTTAGAGGAGAGTTGGTGAGGTGACAATGACCAACCTCTTGAGTTCCACAAGGTTAGCACCCATCTTTGGAACTTTGAGCTAAAGGTGCTATTTTGTGAGGTAGCAGGATGCATTCGTAGGAACCAATTTAATCGGTGGATGGTTTTGCTCTTCTCCCATTCTCGCAATCCTGAACACTTCATGAGCCATATATAACATGTTACTCCTAACAATCAACCAATTTCTGTTAAAAAAATTGCCGAGGGAAACCATCCATCCTTGGAGATTTTCTGTTTTCTAGTTGGTTTAGGGCATTGAGAAGATCTTTCTCCATGAATACAATGACCAACATATCCCTCTCATTCAGTGTTTTTAAACTTAGTCGACTTGGACTCGGAATCGACCGAGTTGTTCGTCAAAGGCCATGACTTAGCCTTCAAACCAGATCAGGGACTAGTTTGGTACGGAACCAACCGATAAGGTGTATGAACCAGCTCGTTCAATACCGACCAATCCAACTTGGTCAAGTTGTACCTAATCAGCTGAGTCGATATCAATTTGTTGCCTACAGGTTGCGGTGCACTTTTGGAGGGAAGAAAAGTAATTGTTTAATATTTTTTTACTTGAACCCTAGAGTCTCTCATTCTAAACCCTAAAAGCACACTATATAGAGATTAGTAGGCCAATAGCTTGTAGCATGTTGTTTTTTGAACTCTAGAGGGCATTTAGAGTCTTGTTGATTATGTATTTTGTTTCAGATATGTATTGCACTTGGTGCCATTTTGATATATTCACCCTTACATGGTATATACATGAGCAAACTTTGCATATTCTCTAATTGTTTGGAATCTTTAAAATAGATTTTCATTAAAATTTTAAAATTTTATGTATTTTTTAGTAAACTGAGTCATAAAATTCAAACTGGTCCGATTCTGAGCTGAGTCCGAGTTGAGTCTGAGCGGACCCTCGGCTAATTCCGAGGCTGAGTTTGAGTTTTAAAACATTGCTCTCATTACTCCGCACCTTCAAGGGAACCGCCTTTCTACAAGCCTCCTACGCAGCAACTACTTGCTCTATGAGAGCATACTCTACAAAAATGCTTTGGAAATGCACCCCAAACATTTCCTTAGTTTCAGCCAAATCTTCAACCAGCACACCATCTAGATGCTTTCTGACACATTCTTCCCCTCAAGAGATTTGAAGTAGTATTTGGAGGCTTCGTTACCTTCCTTTATCCACTGTAGCCTACCTCTTATTTTTGCACACCTAGACGGATAGATGTAATGCTCCTCCTTTGCAACCATTTTTTTGATGTGCAATATTATGAACATCCTCCTCCAAGGGCGAGCACAAATGTTTTTTCCTTGCTTGCTTCTCTTTCCTTCGCCTAGACCTTGCAACCCTTCTACCCTAACCATGAAGGAGTTTGGCACTCGCGGCTCTTTATTGCTGCATTCCAATGCAAAATTCATCCATCCTCGCCCCTTGATCTAGGAACCATGTTCCATACCTTAACAATGAGCTGCGTACAATCTTCATAGTTGAGATGCAACACATTTAGTTTGAATGGAAAGAACATGGACATTTTTGCAACCAGGGCAATTGTGAAAAATACTGATTTATTTTGAATAGTACCTCAAACATAAAATTGTGATTGGATTAGAAATGATGTACCTGCAAAAGATTTGATATGTTTCTTCAGTAATAACCTTTTTCACCAGCATGCACATTTTTTGGTGAGCTTTTTTAACTGACCCATTTAAAAGAAAATTAGAGTTTGGCTTATGAAATTTTAACCATGTATATATAAATACATATTAGATACTCTTAATATATTCTCTTTTTAAGATTTCTTTAGTTAGGGTTATTTGGTTAGGGTTGTCTGTCTATTTTTCTTTACTTAGGGTTATTTGGCTACTAGAATATGGCGTTGTCTAAAGGTTATGCAAAACTCACCTTTCTGGCCACAGCGAAAAATCATGGTTCCCATTGATCGGGTGTGTTTCAGGTTTTTAGGAGGTTTTTGGAATGTAGTACAACCATGAGTAGGTTGGAACCACCATGATTTCTGTCGGGACTCTGGTAGAATCCATCGCTGGAAACTGGTGCATTTTTAAAACTTTTTAGCCCATTTCCTAGAATATTGATTAATAGCTTATGGTTGCAATGGTCCGCAAGTACATGAGCCCATGGCTCAGCCTTTTGATGTCACGATTTTTAACAGTTACAGCTGTGGCAATGCGTCTTATGGGGCTTCATTTCTGAAAGCTTGCAGGTAGAACATGAATATGTCGTTGCTGGCTACCACAAATGCGTATGTGTTTTGTGAAAGGTACTGTGGTTCGATTCAAAGTGTGCAATCTGGGTGGAGGCATGATTCTGTTTTTCATTTCCTATGCATGGGTCACTTTAGTGGCCTGTGGTTTCAGTATCTTTTTGGACAATCTCACGACCTTTCTTTAATAAGCTTTAATAAAGAAGGTAGGACTTTTGCCAATGATTCGTGCTTTCAAATCTCACAAATTATCCAACAGAATTTTTCCCAACCAACATTGGATGGTTTAATCTGTATATATTGTGGAGGGCCACTATATACAAAGGGCACAATAGGCTATTGTGTTTATAGTATATACTTCAATGATGACACAGTTGGAACAACGATCATTCAGAAGTTGGGAATTTTGTTGTTGAAAGGGCATGTTGAACAATGATTATTCTACTAGCCTCTGTATAAAATTGTTATTACGTTGAAGGTTGCTATCATGATCCGAGATTGAGAAGGTTGCACCTATAGGTTTCTCACATTTGTTTTTTTCCTTTTGGCCGTAGCACCTTTTCTTTCTTTGTTTTTAATTAACTGAGAGTTTAATCTTTTGGCAGCTGTCTGCAATACTCTATCCTTGTTTAGTGCCTATATAGATATTTATATTATATAGGCCTATATATATATTTATTTTGTAGGTAGATTCTATTTTTTTCATGTAGAGGCTCCTGTGTTTGTAATTCAAATGGTTTTTCTCTGCGCAGTGTTTTGACAGTCTCCAAACTATTCTCAAGTGACAGAAATATTCTCTCCACAAGTTGCTTGAAAGGTGGGCCTGTGGAAATTTTGCGAAATTGTCTCTTAATGCAAATTCAGATATTTTCCCTAAACCTTGAGGTTTCCTGGTCTATTTCCTGTGAACTTTCAGTCTTCGGGCTGAATCTAAAATATAAACTAGAGCAGTATATATTTCACTTCTGTCCAACCAAATACACAGGGAAGCCCAAGAAAATATCTGCTGTGTTATGTTAAATCAGCGTACACCAGCACTAGAAAGTTAGAAATTACTCACCATAAGAACATAAGCTGAAAATGAGATATGCAAGTACAGAAAGTTTGGAAAAAAATAATTCTTCATATATACATAAGATGAAGTTATAAGTACATATCAACAGCTTATACAAATCTGGTACAAAATAGTTCTTCAATTTTATCACAAGTTAGGACTCTCCAATGTTCTCCAAACCATAGCTAGGGAACTGCAACAAGCTAGCGTCACACCAGCTATCAAACCCTAGCCACCAACTCCACCTAGCTAGGAATCACTCCCAACCAAAGCTGGTTGCTCCATCAAGTATCCACAAGTAGTGAGCATACACACCGACAAGTCCTCTTTGGCACCTATACTTGCATCACACAAGTGTGCAAGAGAAAACAAAATAGTTTCCAATATCTTCTCCACATCAAGCACTCCATGTAGTACTAGGGTTTCCAATACCATAAAACCCTAGTCGTATTCAAGAACAAGTGTTCCCTTTGGTCCTCTAGGGTTTTTTTCAAACCCTAGCTTCCCTTGTCTTCTTAGGGCTAACCCTAACCCTGACGCCTTCTTTGCATCAACACAAGAACCCTAGCGTACTAGACAAGAGTGCAAAGTACAATGAAGAAGAAGTACAATGAAAGAGACAAGTTCACTCTAGCTCTCACATTTCTAATACATGATGATGAGATGATTTTATTTGATGAGAATACTCCTTGCTTTATATATATGATTGGTGAGGGAGGCCAACAATAATAAAGTGGACAAGGTCCACAAGCAAGCAACCTAACTAATCACTAGATAGGCCTACATGTGAAGCGCTCTAACTCCAAGGTAGCACATGTTAAGCTCCAAGATAAGCATGCTCATCAAGCAAGGGTCCTGTTATCACACATTGTAGTTTGGGCAAAGCCCAACCCAAACACCATGTGTGTGACACAATTGGGAACAACTATCACTGTCACCTTAATAGATGTCCCCCTCGTTTAAGTGAAGGATAAATCCAACACAAGGGAGGCTTCCCATGTGACCCTAGGGAGATTGAGATGGAAAGTGGAAACTGATCGGAGAAGGCCCCTATAGGTCAAGGTCAAAGAATGGAAAGAGGCTTGAGAGAAAGTCTTATGAGGTGGTAAATGGTTACCAAGGTAGTGTACCTGCAAAACAATGTTAGACCTGCCCGGAACAAGACAATTTATGAAAGTGTACCTACAAAAAAAATGTTAAGACCCTCGGCCTTAACAACAAGACAATTTATGAAGATTTAAGCCTAAAAACCAAAGGGGAATCAACAAGAAACCTTGCTGTCCCAAAATCGAAGTAGTATGGAAATATATATCAGCAGTAAATGAGTTATGACAGCTGCAACATTAACTATCAAGATCAAGTGCAAGATGTTGGAAATAAAGCTAGTAACAAGTGGATAATTTTCCAATGATTAGAACAAGACTCTGATAGCAAGTAGAGGGCTGTTACTGAGTGTTATCATCAAGATATATAACAGCCTTATGGCTGTAGCAAATTTTTGCTACAGCAGCAAATTCTAGCCACTAAAATCAACAAGTAAACCACCCAAACAATAGCTTATAACTAGTAGAACAATTACCAAGGCTTACAAGTGAATTTCAGGGGTAGGAAAGTGAGTAAAAGAATGAAAGAGGACGAGTTTGCTTGCAGCCCTATTGGCTGTAGCTTAAAATTTATTACAACAACTAAATCACTTGGCTAATCAAGACGCCCTTAGGACACAATATAGCTTAAAGCATGTAAAATCAAATTCTCTTGGATATCACGTTTACCAATGCATAATATTCAATCTCCAATGCAAAAAGACTAGTGCCTTATCTATTGGGTTATGGAGTCTTTTGTTTATGAGCTAGGGTTTATTACTTCTCTAGGGGTGTAAGCTCTTTTACTCCCTAGAGAAAACAAACCTTAGCAAGGTAAATCTACAAGGGTGTAAGCCCTTTTACTCCTTGTAGCAACCTTTGAAAATAGCCTTTTCAATGACAATAAAAGATAGATCTTGATGGAGGGTGTATGCCCTTATACTTCTCCAAGACTTTCACAAAATAACTTTGAGATCAAGAAGAAAAACATATAATTGCAGAAATTTCTTACCTAATGCAAGAGATAGCACGAAAAACCCTTACTTATCAAGAATATTCCACCACAATTGCCAAGAAACAAGCATCAAGAGAAATCGCTAGCCTTCCTTCACCAATAGACAAGTAGAAGCATCCAAAAGCACAAGAGACAAGATGGAGTGAATTACCCAAGTAGGGCAACAATTTCAGCCAAGAATGCATGTAATTCTCAAGTGATGATGATAAAATAAAAGTGAGGTGACTTCTATTTATATGAGGTCATCTAAAACCAATTTGTCCATTTTAAAATGTCAACAACAAATTAGGAGGCTGACCTCCTCTATTTTCTTTACAATTTACAAAATTAAAATTTACATAAAATAAAGCCCTAATGATGTTGACGTCATGCCCTAAAAGGGTGGCGTTGGGCTAAAGATGAGACGTTGAGCCTCCAATAGCAAGTCGTTTGGTCTCCAAAGTCCATGTGTCATGTTATCATGCGCTAGAGTGTCAGGTAATGCATCTCCCTTTATCAAATCACATCACATCACCTCTAGAACCATCAAACCCCATCATCCAAGGTGACGTCAAGTGTTGGTTGTGATGTCCTAGGCCTCCCAAGGCCAACGTTTAGGTGCAAGGGGCCACAATGTCACCATCACATGTTGTCCAAGTGCCTCCAAAGGAAACATTCATCTTCTCAAGCCCTCAATGAGTGGGGCACATCATCCATCCTGTGGGCTTCAAGCCCCTATGAAGGTCGAAGTGACCTAGTCCCTCCATGGAATAGCTTACACCTAGCAAGGTCCTGCAAAGACAAACAAGTACACCCTCCAAGGGTCCACAAGTCACATGTATCATGTCAATTAAGCCATATTTAATAAAAGAACCACCCAAACATGTGCATTAAATCCCCCCTTTTCAAATTAAACAAATGCTCAAAGACCTTATACAACTTGCAAAATTTAAGTATGGGAGGGTTGTCATGGTGCCCTATTGGGTAGATCAATTCCCAAGTCAAGGAGTGTTTTCCAAGAAGACCCTCTCTAAGTTATGTAAAAGAGTATGAAGTGGATGGGGGTATGACTTTTGGGCATGGGGTTCTTGATGTATCAAGGGCTCATATTGTCTCATTTATGGGTGCCTTTGTAGAGGGTGTGTTGCATCCTCGTTTGCAATGCAACATTTTTCTAAGCCCTTTATTTGCCATTAATTGATTGTGGTGCAAAACTTTGAGTGCTATGTGCAATGGAAAGTAAGGAGCACCACAATGCCACTTGAAGCTAAGAACACATTTAGTGCCATGTGAAAGGAAAGTAAAAGACACCGCAAATGCATTCCCTTAACAAGCATGGCATTTATTTAATTATGTGTTTTCTTTTTTTTACAAGTCCTTGAATTTTTTGGGGAAGCATTTCATTGCTCTCAGGACCTTAGGGAGAGCATCTAAAGGATAATCCATGGCTCTTATCTTTTTCCAGCTACAACACCTCTGGGCCTTTAGCCCCTTCTTCCTGTGAAATGAAGTACAAGCCCTTCTTGGGGTCAATAAGCCTGAAAACCCAAAAGATGAGGAAATGAAACAAAAGAAGTGTGGAAGGTGGTGAGTATGGGTGGGAATGGTACGATGACCCTTCAAGGAGACCCCCTAGTAGTAGCCCTTTTCTCGAGGGTGACCCACTTACTAGGAAAACATGTCAATCACCAAGGTGAAATGAGGCAAAATGCATAATTTCCAAGAAAACGTTTTCAAAATCAATAAAGGACCCTTTGCAACATGTTCAAATGCTTTAGTTATTAAAATGACACTTACCACGAGACCGAACTTGTTACCTCATGAAGCAAGACCTGTTGTCCTCTGTGGGCCAAGCTAGTGTAGTGGACATTGCTGTTGTCAACCAATGGTGATGTGTGGTAAGAAGAGGGGCTTTGTTCAAAATCAATAAAGGACCCTTTGCAACATGTTCAAATGCTTTAGTTATTAAAATGACACTTACCACGAGACCGAACTTGTTACCTCATGAAGCAAGACCTGTTGTCCTCTGTGGGCCAAGCTAGTGTAGTGGACATTGCTGTTGTCAACCAATGGTGATGTGTGGTAAGAAGAGGGGCTTTGTTCGCTCGGCTCTCGACACTCCATGTCTTCAACTTGCGGGCCTCGAGACACCATTTCCTTAGTTACCCCTAGCTTGGGGGAGGTGTAAAATGTCCCAAGGTGAGCACTCCACAAGAAAGGTCCAATGTTTTCCTCCAAAGGTCATCAACGCTTCAATGCTACTTGCTAAGCTACGTGCTCCTTTGGGTCCACCACATGTCCATGAACACTCAATCCAAGTGTCTTCAAGTCAATTACAAGCCTCCATGTAAGCAAGCAAGCGTCCCCATTCTACCTAGGGCTCAACACCCTCCTCCTCCAAGTAGGTCTTCCTCCCAAGCAATCAACCAAGCCTTCGATGTGCGCCTCATGAAGAATGTCACCATGCCACATAGGTCTCCAACATCTTACAAAAGTGCGCCACTTAAGCATCAAGTCAAGGTATAGTGATCCATGAATAAGCTATTTCCAATGTGTATGTCTACCAATGTTACCAACATCGCGATATTATCGCGATGTTGGTGATAATATCGCCAAAATGGGTCTTGGCGATATTATCGCCGAAAATAGCGCGTGATTTACCTCTATCGATAATATCGTGCTATTTCCCAAAATAGCACTATGTTATCGCGCTACAATAAAAAATGTCTCAGGAACGCGGACAGGGCCGGAAATAAAGCTTGAATTTGACTTTTTTTCTCTCATTTTGCAAGTGAAGTGTGGGGTTTGGGGAGCAAAGGAGTTTTCCATCAACCAAAGACAAGAAGGAGCGAGATTTTGAGCACCATAACCTATTTATTGTGAAGTTGGGATTGATTTCCTTCAAGCAAGGGTGCATTTGTAGGTATGGGCAACAATTTGCACCATTTTTTTTTTTTTTTTTTTTTTTAATTTTTGCTATGTATCCTTCATTTTGGTAGTTAGGGACTGTTTTTTTTCGCTACCATCAAATTATTTTGGAGTGTGGATTGATTTCCAACAATATTTTTTATATTTTTGCAAATTTATGATAGTTTTTTTTTTCTTTTTGCAAATTTATCAGTTGTCCCCCATTTTGAACATTTGTATTACTTGTAGATTGTATTATCTTGAATCTTGATTCTTTAAAAGTTAAATGGTGATTTTAATTTTTTTCCATTATTTTTGTGCCCTAGGTTTGATCACTTGAAGATTGAAAATGCTAAGAAAATTGGATGCTATGTGGGAATATGGTGATCCCGAGGGGGTTTTTAATAGACAAACTTTATATTGCAAGTTGTGTAGGATGAGAATGATGGGGGGAATTACCCGGCTGAAATACCACCTTGCAAAAATCCCGGGACATGAAGTGGATATTTGCTCAAAATCAAGCCTGGAAATCATGCATATTGCCAACAAAGCGCTTGAGGATATGGGTTTATCCAGAGAATACAGGGAAGCCAAAAAAGCTCAATTTGCAAGGGGAGGTGGAATATCTAGGGAGGGAAGTTCGGCTGCTTCAATTCCACCTTCTACCTCATCGTTTTTTGTTCCTGGAACCACACCTGGTGCACAACCTTCTATCATGTCAATGGTAAAACAAAAGGAGAAGGAAGAGGCTGATAAGCTGGTGGGTAAGTGTTTCTTATGGAGTGAGATTCCTTTTAACATTGCCAAGAACAACCCATTCTATCAACCAATGTTTGATGCAATTGTTGTTGTTGGCACGGGGTACAAGGCCCCTACCTATAAGGAGTTGAGAGGGCCTATCCTTCAGAATGAAAAGATTGATTGTGCTAGTAGATTGGAGGAGCTTAAGGGATCATGGGAAATCACTGGATGCACCGTGATGTTAGATGGTTGGACGGGCCAAAAGGGTAGGACACTCCTTAACTTCTTGGTTAATTGTCCCAAGGGGACAATGTTTATTAAATCTGTTGATGCATCTGCACATGTTAAAGATGCATCATTGTTATGTGACTTATTGGTTGAGTTCATCTGGGAGGTGGGTCCACAACATGTTGTCCAAGTCATAACGGACAACGCTGCTAACTATGTTGCTGCAGGTAGGATGCTTATGCAAAGGTATCCTACATTGTTTTGGACTCCTTGTGTTGCACATTGTATAGATTTGATTTTAGAGGATATGGAAAAAATTCCTTATATCAGGGACATTGTTGAATTGGCTAAGAGCATCACAAAATTCATATATAATCATGCATTTGTGCTTAGCTTGATGAGAAGATTCGCAAATAACAGGGAGTTGGTGTGTCCTGCAATCACGCGCTTTGCCACTAGCTTCATATCTCTTCGATCTATCTTGCTTGTATGCGGGACCTGAAAGATGATGTTTGTTTCACACGAGTGGGATGATTTATCATTTAGCCATAAATCGGAAGGGGAGGCCATGTGTAGGCTAGTGTCATACCAGGAGAGCTTCTGGGTGGGAGTGGAGGAGGTGGTTTCCATTAGCGAACCTTTAGTAAAGGTTCTTCGGTTGGTTGATGGAGACAAGCCCACAATGGGCTACTTGTATGAGGCCATCGATAGGGCCAAAGAAGCCATCCGTGCCTATTATGATGACAAGGGAAATGATGGATTTTAGAGACAACTACAGATATGGGGAGTGATTGATCATCGATGGAACAATACACTTCATCGCTTGAATCATGCTACAAGGATCTACCTCAATCCCGCATTCTCTTACTCATGTGGTTTTAGATTTGATGTTGAGGTTATGGAAGGATTCCTCACATGTGTTGAGAGAATGGTGCTAAGTCATGAAGAACATGCAAATATTTCCAAAGAAATGAAAATATATAAGATGCCTGGTGGGACTTTTGGTTTTCAGATGGCTATAGCTGATAGGAAGACCAAAATGCTAAGTAAACTTCATTAAATTTCAAATTTCAACTTTCAAATTTCAATGTCTTTTCTGTCAATGTTGAAAATTTCAACTTTTAATTTTCAAGTTTCCATGTCTTTTCTTATGTTTCTTTGATTTGTTGTAGATGCTTGGTGGACAAGCTATGGTGGTAGAGTACCCCATCTACAAAAACTTGCCATTTGGGTGCTTAGCCAAATACGTAGCTCTTCAGGATGCGAGCGCAACTAGAGTGCATTTGAGAAAATACACACCAAGAGGCGCAACAAGTTACAAATTTTCAAATTATTTTTTTAATTCATTATAAATTATAATTATAATATTATTATTAATTTATAATTTATGGCCCTCATACAGGTTGGAATCCCAGTGCCTCAATGACATGGTATATGTCTACTACAATCTCCGATTGTTGGTGAGGCAGATTGAAAACACATGATGTGGTTGCCATTTCGTTGGATGGGATTGACACCAGTGCTGAATGGAGGGTTGAGTCTGTGAGGCCTATCTTGGAATCGATGCCTGATTGGATATAGCAGGAGGTAGAGGGGGTAGTAGTAGAGGAGGAGGAGGAGGATGTTACAAAGCAGAGTCAACCACCATCTTCGTGGACTCTGACAGAGGGAGTTGTACTCGAAAGTAGCACCAGTAGAGGACACCAGAGTCTAGCTCTTGCTTCTTCTACAGGACACCAGAGTCCAGTGCTAGCCCCAGGGGCTTCTTCCTCTAGAGGAAAAGCTATCAACTTTTCCCGTAAAAGGAGCAGAGGGAATAGACTTTATTTGATTTCATTGTAGATCACTGATGATGATGAGATACATTTGTCACTTATTATATTTTTTGATGATATTTTGAGGCTTTAGACTCAAGACATGATTCAATGTTGATCTGTAGACTGTGATGTATTCGAGTTTACTAGACATCTTATACATCTTATATATCAGTTCTCTTTTCATATTTATGTGAAAATGCATTTATTTGATGTTGTTAATGCTTTAGATATTTAAAAAATTGAAAAAATGAATATTTTTGTATTTTTTCGTTCTTACGACATTTTCTGATATTTTCCCCGATGTTGCCGATATGTTCGTTTTTGGACCCTCGGCGATATTTTTCTGCTGCCGATGTTGGTAACACTGATGTCTACTACAATACAACCAAGGGTAGGAAACACACCTGGCACTCCACATCACATGAAGCACCCCCAAGCATGGTGTAAACGCTATCGGATTAACCCCAATAGCTAACAGGGCCACTGGCCGAGAAGGTTTATTGCCACTGACAGTTAGCCACAGCCCAGCAAGGTTTGAACTTGCTCTGCTACCACTTGTGATGTACCTTGCGGTAGTCACGGGATGCCAGAAACATTCATAAGAAAGATGACAAAGCCATATTGTCCAAAAGATAGAAATAATAAATATTAATGTGAATGATACAATGAATGATGGGAAATCAAGAAGAATGTCATATATGTAGTACCTAAGAGACAGGACTGTTAATAGGCACCACCATAGATCAGAATAATTAATATGAATGATATAAATTAGGTATACTACATTAGACTTGTATGACTGATTTAGATAGATGAGGCATTTAACTATCTTGATGATGTCTTTAACTCTTTGTTTGATTTCCTTGATGATTCTAACACTTCATTTACTTTTTAATTCATCAGCTGTAACTTTTTCTGGTAATGTTGAAAGGTTAACTAAGTACATTGTTAAGAGTCTGTTCTGTATTAAGGTTTTTTCCAATGAACACCTGCAGGCGAGTCCACTGACACACTACAAAAAGCTGACTCTGAATATAAAGGGCACCGTTCTTTACTGATGAGAGCTAAACAACTTCTAAAGGTGATGCGACGACAAGATGTTCTGGATAGGTATGTTTTTATCTTGCATATTACTTTATTTTTCATCATTCTTTTGTTGTAAGCTTTGGTGCTTTTGCTGCTAGAATATAAGTGACAAGGTGCTTGGCTATACTGATAAACTTATTCAATTTCAATTTATATAATATTCCTGACAAATTGATAGTAACCAAGCTATTCCAACAATCCCATTGTGAAATGAGATTGAATTGCCTGGTTTCTCATGTTTTAGTTGGTTACTGGGGATTCAGATTTTCCTATCAGATTAATGTCCAGTCTGTTTTCTTACACAAATTTTTGTGATTGACAGGATAATATTGGTAGTTGGATTTCTTTTCTTTTGCACGGTAGTTTTATACATATTCACCAAGCGCGTTGGGCTTTTGAAGTTGCAGCATAAATTGTCTGCCTCAATAAGAGCAGATGCTACTGATACAAATCCATTTTCAGGCTATGCACATTATACACGTTCTCCCTCAGATCCAACAATTTTGGACAAAAGTAAACAGAGAACCAGGTTGAATCCAGTAAATATTGATGTGCAGCTAGATATAAATGGTGAAGAAGAACCAATTCCGCCTTTAACTTCCAATACTCCACCCTCTTTCTCAAAGCATTTAGAACATGATATTCATGACGGAGATACAATTCCTTTGTCAGATCCAACATTTTTGGACAAAAGTAATCAGAGAACAAGGTTGAATCCAGCAAATAATGACGTGCAGATAGATATACACGGTGAAGAAGAACCGATTCCGTATTTAACTTCCAATACTCCACCGTCTTTCTCAAAGAATTTACAACATGAAATTCATGAAGAGCTTTAATTTGCAGAAATAGAAATCATGTAAGTGCATTTGATGAATGCAATCAAGTTAGTGTGCCTGCAGATTTTTGAAGGTCATCCTTAGCATTGTATGACCACAATGACTCCATTCTATTGGCCTTTGATGTCATGAAAATAAATGTAATTGCAGTGACGTCTGAAATTGTAATATTAGTTTAACAGGAGTCGGGATTTACGAATCGTGTATATGCAACTTAATTCATTAAATCCATTAGAAAAATAATTAATGCTAAGGGTTTTGTTTAGACTCCAATTTATTTGTGTTCGTTTGATGGAGCTGTATTTTTGGATCAGCTTAGTTTCAGTCTAAAGCTTCTCTGAACAGTTGATTTCTTTGTATGATTGCACCTTTCATGGAGTATTGTGACCGCACTAGCTGTTGGTCGCTGATTGACATAGTAAGCAACACATTACTAATTTTATTAAGAACAAATCTTCTTCTCCTTTTTATTATTAATTTAGCTTTCAAGGTCAAACAGTTGAGACTTATTTCTCTGTTCCTCGTATTCTTTGTTGCAAACCAATCCTAAATCTTGTCCCCAAAGTGTTATTCGAGTTTAGTTTAAAAAAATAATTGTTAAACTTAGATGCATAAAAAGGATAAAAATATATTTGAAAAGATAGGAACGCAACTCTACATTGGTCTTTATAGACAATACTTGCAACAGGAGCTTAGAGACAATCATTAAGCTTAAAAAATAATCCTTCAAGTTCAGTCGAAATTTCTTTAGAGATTTTTTGTCAAATGTATAACATCTCTGTGAAGAAAATCCCAGCTGGTTGTGTGTGCGTGAATCGTTCTAACCTGCCATCACCATGCCAACCTTAATTCATGTCTTTATGAGGATTTGGATTATGCTATCAATACTATTCATTTCTTGGTTCTAATTCTATAACAGCTTAAAGTATGCATTAGTGACATACTAGCAGATTATCTATTTTAGTGACAAGGACACTGCTCTTAACGCAATGTAGATAGAGAAGTTTTTTGCCTTTTTTTTTTTCATTGTGCTGTATTGACTTTTCAAAGCCTTCTTCTGATGGGCACAACTCCTGTACCCTAACCTATAATCAGGAAGTTGGCTGTATAAAATCTAGAAACAAAGTAGCGACTAATCATCTTTTTCTAACTTTATTGTTACTCAGGAAGAATTATGGCATGGTCCACTTTCATGTACTCAACCTGCTCTTTGGGAGGGGGCAAGAAAACAAAGGCACCTACTTTTCTATTACATATTACAGTGATACTTCCCCTATTTGTGTGGGAGAAATTCCAAAAATTCTCAATCTCCACGGGTCCCTGTCATTTGATAACTGGCACTCAGAATATTCCATTTCTGACCACGTTTATGCTTGGATGCGGTGAAACACCATGGTCAGAGTTTCAATCGATCCAGCTGTTTTAGGTTTTTTAAGGTTCTGAGCAATTCAGAGACAACAAAACCCCCCGGGGGCACAGTCCACCATGAGTGGGAACTTGATTATGGTGGAACTATGATTAGAGCCGAAATTCATTGGTTTCACGTTGAAATTTTAGCTGGAAAGAAAGGTGTTTTGTGTGCCCCTTATCCTATGTTTAGACTATCTCATCCATAATCATTATAAATACTGGCTATTACGAACCTCCATGAAGCTATTTTTAACCCTAAAACTTTGGGGGACTTCTAAATTCAAACGTTTGTCCCATATCTGTTTAGATTGATAGTAAAGGGAAACGAGTCACCATTGTAGCAACTCCTCTGTTAAACAATTTGATGTTTAATAAAACCATTAGTTGAGTGGATTCTCTAAATGAGTCGCAGTGAGGGATGCAATAGTTATTGGAAATTGATTCAGAAACCTTTGGCCTCACTTCATCCCAAGTGTAATAGCTTTTAGAAATCTAAATGAAGACAGTTTTGTTCTTGCCAGTGATGAAAAAAAGGAGATATAATACCCGCTATGCAGAAATCTGATCTTGAGAATGAGTAGCCTTGATCTCATGTTGGATAATATCTGAGACAGATATGCCATCTGAGAGCTTTCAATAATTATTCTCAATGATCTTTGCCTCTTCTTATCCTATCCTCAAAAGAGACACCCGAAAAATACCGTTGACTATCCGTTGGTCACATCCTAATTCATGTTTGTATGTCCAACAGCTGAGACAGATATGCCATCTGAGAGCTTTCAATAATTATTCTCAATGATCTTTGCTTCTTATCCTATCCTCAGAAGAGACACCCAAAAAATACCGTTGACTTTTCGTTGGTCACATCCTAATTCAATCCTCAGAAGTGTTGGAAACATGCCAACGAATTTCCTCATGCGGTCACATGCACACATGCATGCAGCTTTGTTAATGCGCATGCATGCAATCTATTCATGAACTGTTTGTGTAACTATGTTATCTATTCATGATCAGTCTGTGTAACTGAGTGATATATGTTATATATACGAGCATGCCCATAGAGGTGTGAGTGCAATGTGTAGTGAGTTTGTGAGAGCAAGACGCAACACTGAGGTGTTGTGTGTATGAGAGGAGAGGATGGTTGTATGCCTGGGTTGGCTATTGTAATTCTCCCTTGAATAAAAAGAATACCGACTATCATTGCCGTGCTTTTTTCCCTCATTGGGTTTCCACATAAATAACCGTGTCAATTGTGTGTTTGCTGTTCTTGGCTTAATGCATGTTTGATCTTTCTGTTTATGCTCTATTATATGCTATGTTTTTCTTCCTCTGCCCAACAAGTGGTATCAGAGCGTTGAGTTGAAGAATCTGAAAGCCAAGGAAAAAGACTTGTTCAGAATCGAATCCGCAGAGAAAATCGAAGGTCGGTTGCTGAATCAAAGCTGAGCAGACCACAAGTTAGAGGACGAGTGCATTCTACTCGCGTGGACAGAAGAAAAACAAGACCGAGGCTACATATTGAATGGCTTATCGCTGGTAAACCCATGGATCTTCGCTCTTAACACGTGCATCATGTGCAATAACCCAAAATTGCCAAGATTGTTGCTCTTTACACATGTGAGAGGCGCGATACCTTGGAGATCATCGCATGCAAGAGGAATGATATTCGTTGATCCATACTGTATGTAGAAAGCACGGCATGAAAGCAAACTTTTTGTTTTATTATGCACAACATATAATTAAATGGAGTGGTTGACTTTTTTGATTATGCATATGGAGGATCAACTTTATGATTAAAGTGGGTGGAGCCTATTAAAATATTATTTGTGGACCCTTTTTGTTTAGTAAAATTATATATATATATATATATATTTGTGATTTATCTTAAATCTTTTTAATTAAATATTTTGGGAATTCAAATATAAGTTGTGGTTTTGGGGTGGTTTGTGCTAATGGCGAAAGTGCAGAGTTTGAAGTTTGAGGTGGAGAAATTTAGTAACAAGAATTTAACTGTGAGCTATGGAAGCTCAAGATGCAGGATCTGCTTGAACAACAAGGCGAGAGCAAGAGCAGTGATGGTTGAGTCACCGTGAAAGAAAAACAAATTGTATTTACTTTGGAGTTGTAAAAAATTATTGATTGCATGTAAATGGGCATTTGTCTGTAAGACCTGGATAGGCATGCGTACCCCTGGTTTATCACGTCACCTATGAAAAGTCTAGACATAGATTTAGGTAGATTGAATATGTGGGGGGGCATGTATGTTGAGTTAGCTTGAACTCAGTGAAAGAGTTAATGAATTAAATATGTTTTTAGGTCAAAACAAGGGTTTTTTCAGGTCTATGTGTTTTGGGTATCCCGTGGTATTGTCCATGGATTTGCATGTAATGAAGCCTATAAAAGGCTTGGTAAACTTTATTGTAAATGGGCTTGGAGGTAAGCGGTGAAGGCTTACTTGGTCGGATTTGGTCAAGGTTGTTCGAATGCGAAGTTCGAGGTGGAGCAGTGTGTCCAGTTTAGAGAGGTGGGTCTGAAGAAAGGTTGATGTGTTGGCAGGTCAATCAAGTGTTTGAGAATATATGATGAAGGTAAGTTCATATCCATGGAACTTAGAAAGTATTGCAAGGAAGTTGGGATCGAATAGGCATGTTCAGTAATGCCAAAATGCAACAATAGTTGTGGACAAAAGAGATTGTGCTATCTGGTAACTCGGTCACCATCGGTTGCAAAAGATAGGAAGATTCAGGAAGAGGTATGAACATGTCATCTGGTAATTACTCAAATGTGAAATTATTCTGTTGTGATGCTTATGTTTTTTATCAACAGTCTATGATAGGACCCATATCAAACATGTAGATTTTTGGTATTGTGATGATGTTAAGGGGTGCAGACTGTGGGATCCTACTACCCACATAATCATCATGGAAAAATATGTTGTGTTTGATGAATCTCCTTTTATAAAATCAAACATAGTAAAATATGAAAGGTTCAAAGCATGGCTGGTAGCATAAAAGTATTGATTTCCATGAAAGTTTCTCACCGGTTGTTAAAAGCTTGTTTTTATTCATGTTGTGTTAGCACTGGTTGCGATAGTACAACTAGATGTTAAAACTGTTTTACATGGAGTTTTTTGGACAAGGGGATGTATATGGAACAACCAGAACGGTTAGTTCAAAATCACAACAGAAGATTTGTTTGCAAACTCAAAAATTGTTGTATGGCCTTAAGTATGCTAGGCAAATGGTACAAGATGTTTGATTCCTTCATGGTGAGCCAAATTTTACAAGAAGTGAGTATAACCATTGTGTTTATGGTATATTCATTATCTTGGTGTTATATGTTATGCTTGTTGCAAGCACAAGCATGGTTGAGGTCAACAGGTTGGCTCAGTTGGTTAAGACATTTGTTATGAAGGATCTGGGAGCAACAAAATAAATCTTGGGCATGGAAATACACAGAGACAAGAAATATGGTAAGCTTGGTTATCACAACAGAAGTATGTGGTGAAGATACTCAAGAAATTCAGTATGAATAATGTGAAACTAATAAAATTCCTATGGCTTTCCATTGTAAGTTCTCTTCAGGTTTATGTCCTAATTGATGGAGAAGAAAAGGGTTATATGTCTCAAGTATTATATGCTAGTAGGAAATTTGATGATTGCGATGGAGAAATGGTCAACATTTCACAGTTGGTGTTGTCAGTAGACAAATGGCAAAACCAGGTGAAGAGCATGGAAATGGTTGTTTCAAATATAAAAGCACAAGTATCACATACAATGGTTGCATTGATTTGGTCTTTGGTTGTGATTCATGAGATTTGGACAAGTGCATTGGTTTATTAGATAGGTTACTGATGTAGACAGAATGGTCCATGCTGGAGTGAATCCTGCATGCATGTTCACGTAACGATATTGTCAGAGAAGTTGCAGAGTTGTGATGGTGTTTGGCTTCTCTTGGCTTGTAGAAAAAGTGATGAATTAATTAAGGGCATGATATATCAGGGAAATTGTTGTGAAGGTGGAGATTGTTGGAAACATGCCAACGAATTTTCTCATGTGGTCACATGCACATGCATGCAACTATGTTAATGCACATGCATGCAATCTATTTATGAACTGTTCGTGTAACTATGTGATCTATTCATGATCAGTTTGTGTAACTGAGCGATAGATGTTATATATACGAGCATACCCATAGAGGTGTGAGTGCAATGTGTAGTGAGTGTGTGAGAGCAAGACACAATACTGAGGTGTTGTGTGTATGAGAGGAGATGATGGTTGTATGCCTGAGTTGGCTATTGTAATTCCCCCTTGAATAAAAATAATACCGATTATCATTGTCGTGGTTTTTTTCCTCATTGGGTTTTCACATAAATAACTGTGTCAATTGTGTGTTTGTTGTTCCTGGCTTAATGCGTGTTTGATCTTGCTAGTTTATGCTCTGTTATATGCTATGTTTTGCTTCCGCTGCCCAACAAGAAGAGACACCCAAAAAATATGTTCAACTCTCCATTGGTCACATCCTAATTCAAGTTTGTATGTAGATTTTCACCGTGCATCATATCCATGCATGGAATTTGATTGGTAATTTGTTTGTTAAATATTGTTAAAAATTCCCCATAATCATTATCTTATCTTCTTAGTTAAAGTTTGTATGCAGATTTTCACAGTGCATCATATCAATGCATGGAAATTGATCGGTAATTTGTTCGTTAAATTTTGTTAAAAATGTTGATTATTTGGGTTGGTTGTCATTGATGTCAACCCTTGAAGAAAGTCCGGTAGCGAATTTTGGTAGCAGAAAGTTTTGGGTAATGGACCCAAGTTTGTTTGATGTATAATGGTATGTGTTTTAATATATTTGAAGATAAGACTATTCTAGATGGACAGTACATGTCATGCCATTTCCGGTGGTATGTGGAACGCCACATAACTCCTTGCAGTTAGAGAGTTATGGCCATGTGAAGTTGGAGAACCCTCATGAGTCATCTAGAAGCCCCAAAAGGTCAAAGTAGTCAAAGTGGTTGCAAAGAAGAAATTATTTAAATAATAAAGTGAAGTGATGAGTGTACTATAAGTCAAAGTGGATACAAAAGAAATTATTTAAATAATAAAGTTAATGGAGAAATTACTAAGTGGACAAGTGGTTAGAAGTGGGTTAGCCCTAAAATAAGGAAAGTGGTTTAAGATTGTTAGAAGGTAACCCCTTGAGGAAGCTACATAAAAGTATAAATAAGAGGCAAGAGTCTCTCATTTTAATCACACTTGAGCATATTAAATATCTACAAGTGACTGAGGTAACCAAAGGATATCTAAGATGAATTTCAGAGGGAAGGTGAAGTAAAGAAGACCGAAATTCAAGGGAGGATAAATTATTTTGATTATGCTTTCTAAGGTATGTTATTTACAGACCATTTCACCATTTTCGCAATAATTTTTTTTTTAGAAAGATTCAGATCGCAAAATTTGGAGTTCGTTGAGGAAACATATCCATGTAGTTGTGATACAAATTTTAATTTGTGGGTCATTGTATTTTGGGAGTTACACTTCATGGAAAATAGGGTTTGTGGCTAGTCTTGAAACTAGTTTAAAACAGACGTTTCGGGTAAAAACGTCATAACTTCTTCATAACAGATCCAAATTACGTAAGACCAAATGTATTAGTTAGAGTACAGTCTGTAGTATGGTGTGTACCATTTTCAGATGTATACAACAAATATTTCATGCAGGGCATTCTGTACAAGTTCGATCTCTAGAATAAGCTAGAATTCAACAAGGTATGTGATCATACACACTAGGTCTATTACAGAGTTACAAATCAGATTTGGATGATGAAATTGATGAGGGCTTTTGGTTGAGGTACATGTTGGGTACATGGTTGGGACAAGTAGTTGATGATGTTGGTACATCTTGATGAGTCATAGTTTATGTGTATTTGATGCATGATTGATACATATTTGGTGCATGATTGATGTAATCGTTGATGGTACAGGTTGAGGTACAGGTTGGTGCATGGTTGATTCACTTGTTTATGGTACAGGTTGAGACACAAGTTGATGCATGGTTAAGGTTATTGGTACAAGTTGTTTGGTGCAGGTTGATTGGTACAAGTTTACAACAATATATTTGACAGTGGTTCCATCACTCTACTTATATTTCACTGCGGTTGGAAGGACATGTGGTTGTATCAACCTTTCGGTTGTAGTCGAAGAACATAGGGGGTTGTAGCCTCCTTTTGGTTTTAGCCAGAGAATTATGGAGTTGGAACTTCCCTCAGGTTGTAGCCCGAGAAACTAAGGGGTTGAAGCCTCCTTCCAGTTGCAGCTGGAAAACTGTTGGCACAGGGGTAGACCCAGGGTTCAACTCTTAATAACGCACCAACAAAACTCCGACTACCGACCCTTTCGACAACACCTGCGAAAAAGACGAAGTCTCACCTGAGGTAGAAGCAAGGGGGGTTACAGGACGCAGGTGTTTGTAACTAGGCTGAGACAGAGATCTGTGATACTTTGCAGAATATTCTATTAACGCCTAGAAGGTGACATGCATTAGTTTCTTAACATCACAGACCATAACCAAAGATAGATCGACGCAGTAACAATGAATGATTATATACCCTGAGCACTTAACACTTAACATTATAGGTTAGATCTAGCATTCATTTACCCTTAACACAAGTAAAACACTTAAGCAACAAAAGATTTATCTATTACACAACATAATCAAAGCACTAAACAGATTTATGATAGAAATAACATAGCACAAAGCAAACCATAAGACACCAGATATATGTGGTTCACCCCAGTGTGGGGCTACGTCCACCAACCTCTTTGTCTCTTTATTATTGGCCCAAATCTTACATTCATTCACTCCTGTGCACTAAGCCACAGAGTTGAGCTTCGTACCAGACATGAGATCTGCGCACTGAGCATCATATCCTCCTTCCAAAACTAGGTCAAGGCACAAAGCCAACTCTCTATCGAGCACAAAGCCTTAACGCACATAGATTCCTTTGCACAAAGCAACTCTGTTCACACATAACTACATTCACTTTGCTAGCTCTTCTACAATACATTCTTCTTTATTTATATTTTACAAACCCTTACAATAAGGCCTAAACATGGGAAAACCCCATGGGACGACATCCCATAAACCCTTTACTGGGTCCACTTAACCCTCAAAATCGGTGAGATCCACGATCTCATCTCCGCCTGGGTGCTCCTTCTTCGACCAACGTGTCGAAGTCCAAAAGTGGGTCAAAGCTGACCAACGTTTTCCCAAAACTTGGTCGAGGGCCAACAACCCCACAACACTCACCTGTGACTCGTCCCGAGTCACTCAGGTTTGGACAGTGCTGCTTCGCCTAAACCACCTACTCAACGAGCTCCTGGATCGTCTGCTCTGTAACAGGCCCTTCCAGGGATTATTCTATTGCTGCAACCACTTGATCTAGTTGTGAGCCCTGTCCATCAATCTCTTCGAACACCTTGCAAGTTTTATCTTGCATAGGTTGTAGCTTCTGCGTGACTTCCATTACCTTACCCTGGAGGGCAGTCATCCGCTACTGTACTGCGCGCTGATCCTAGGATCTCTTTATTCTTTCCACTGCGGTGAGCAGCTTCATCTGTGCCTGCAATGATAATGCTTGCTGCTATGCCTCCTGTAACTGTGCTTCTAGCTTCCTTAGCTCTGGATCCTCGATGAGACTTTCATATGTCTGGGCACTTTTATTACTTAACTATTTACATTCCGAGGCAAGGGCTCTTATGCTTGCTACTGTGTTTTTAGCGGTCTCCTTCCTCTAGTCACTCACCTCCTGCGGGGTTCTCGACATTGTTCAGGCCTCCAATTCTGTTATCCTAGCCTGAAGCTGTTGGAGGGTCTCGATGAGCTTCACTACTTGAGCTTCAACTGACTCTTGCTCTTCCTGTGCCAAGCCTGACACAGAGTGACATGCTTTACTTACTGTTTCTTTGACCATGGTCTGCTCTACGAGTAGCTACTCCTTTTCCCTCTGTAGCTGGGCTTTTTCCTCCTGAAACTTCGCCTGAAGCCCTACTTTCTCGCTTTCATGGGCAACTACACTGTTGTGCGCTGCTTGTAATTGTACTAGGAATTATTCTTTCTCCTTTTTCAAGGCTTATGTAGCCTTCTTCTTCTCTTCATGAGCTCTCTGGAATCGAGCATATGTTGCATTCACAAGCCTTCTCAATTGGGTTGGTTCATCCCCCAATTCTGCAGTCTGTGACGAGGAAGGTGCATACAACGTAGTAGGTACTGAGCGGACCAAGCGAACAACTCGCTGCACTTCCTTCAATTCCCTCTCAATCCTTCCATATAACTCCTTTTGCTTCTCTCCATATCTCTACAACATGTCTTCAGAGGCGTCCTCCATAGCTCCACATACCAGATTGATGTCATCATCAGTGAGAGTGGCCTCCAACTGAGGCTTATTGGCACACGTGTTCTTCCTTGCTGAAGGTTTCTTCGGAGAAACCTTCCTCTTTTGCGGTGTTACTGTCCCAACAGGGGGATCTTCAGGCGATGTAGCTTTGCCTCCTTCTTGCTCTTCTTCTCCTTCATCTCCTCCTCCCTTTCCTTCTGCTTCGTCTCCTCCTCCTCCTGGCGAATCAAACCCGTTGTCTCCAAACACGTTGTCCTCCTCATCACTCTATGTCCTGGACTTCATCCTACTTTTTCTTCTTCTTCGAACCACTGGACTGTTCGACATGTTCAACTCGTGTGACTATCGGGCTTCCTATGGTGTCGGTGTCGAATAATTCTGCATCAATGACAGGTACTAGAAATTTCTTCGACCACTCCTTTGTAATCTGCTCCATATCTTCATCTGTCATCTTGTAGTATGAATGCAATTCTTCCTGGTGCTCATCTCTGCGTGCAGTGATGTAGATGAAATGAGGATCAATGCGAAACTTCGCTGCGCGGTGTCATATGCGGGAATGATTCGATGACAACCTTTAACTGTTGATAGTATGCATGAAACACGACATTGGACTTCCACTGCTTCATCATGTCGTTGGTATACCACAAGGTGGAAAACCGAGCGGCCAATGGCTCCGTAGGTTCTATCTCTGGGAACGTGACTCCTTCAGGCACTTGCCAAGCGAAAAATGCGATCAAAATGATCAACCACTTGTAATGGAATTCATATCCCAAGTCCTGGGCTTCGCGACAATCCTTCTCTAGCTCCTTTACTAGGTAGTGCAGCCAGTTCATTTGCATGCTCTCCACACACTTTCCTGTGAGATCCACCACGAACCCGGTGACCTGTGTGGGGCGGTTCTTCCTTACTAGCTTGCCAACTAGGAGTTGGCAAGCGAGGTGCATTGCGCCATCCTGTATAGAGGGTACCTTGTAACTTCGCTTTCCTTTCTCTACTTCTCCGTAAGCTTCTTTGATGTGTTGCGCCAAAGATCGGTCTGAGGCATTCCCTGGATAAAACTGCTGAGGGTCGGGACCCTTCACGCTTAAGCCTGTGATCCGGTGGATCAACGTTGGATCCACATTAATTCTCCTATCAAGCCATAAGTATCTGCCATGATAGCACGACAGAAGGAGTTTAACGCAAGCGTTAACCTCCCGGTGGCGGCTAAAATGCAAGATCTTCATCACATTCAACACATTGGACTGTGCCAACCCCTTAATCCATGGTTGTGAGACGAGGCAAGGTTTCTTTCCAGTTTTCTTCATGAGATAGCCGTGGGGCACTAACATGGCGTAGTTCTTCCGGTCTCCTAAGTTGAAGTCGTTGTTCTTTAACAACGGGATCTGTCCTAACTGACTCCCGACTATGCGAATTCCTTTCGGAATGTACGCAGTGAACACAACGTACTTAAAATCTCGGGGGATACTGTCGCGGTTAACAACGTCAACCAAAGGTGGAATATATTCAGGTAGGATCGATGGGATCTTCTTCACATTATCTAGATCACTACGGTGCTTACTTCGCTGTTTAGTTACGGGGTTGACACGGCCGGAACGACGTCCGGTCGAAGGGGAAGCCTGTAGTCCCCTAGTCGACGACGCCTTGA
Source organism: Picea sitchensis (assembly GCA_010110895.2). NCBI lineage: Eukaryota > Viridiplantae > Streptophyta > Pinopsida > Pinales > Pinaceae > Picea > Picea sitchensis. The sequence continues at coordinate 81,807 of SNQJ01S0052486.1, forward strand.
TACCTTTGTATATCGGTCTGTCGACCATTAGTTTCTTAAGAACTTCCTTGACAAACTTCTCCAATTCACTAGGTTCGCCTGACATTCTAGCTTTTAACAGACAGGCGGGGTAGACAAACAAATGACAAGGTAGACAAACGGACAGGCGGGGTCTAGTTCTAGATAACACAACTCGACACTTGGACAATTCTTTGCTTAGCTCAGTCAATCACGGGTAGCAAAAAATGGTCCTAGCACAACGAACAATGAGTTAAATAAGCGAGGCATCGTGATGGATCTTCCAACGACCAAGAATTGCTTCCATCAATGTAAATTTGTTCGTTATGGCACGGTCTCAACGTCCAAAAGCGGTCCATCAGCCCATAAATGCGCTTTCTAACTGTTCTGGAGTGTCGTTTTAACGGTTGGGGTGCCTCCAATGGTTATCTAAATTCGCTAGGGAGAAGTCCCATTCTACGTGGATCTGCTGTTCCAGCGAGGTTCAAATCCCACGAACCTGCCTCCTGTGAGGTTCTAGTCTGCGAAGTCTTCCATCTGGTTTCTATAACTTCTTGTAGCTTTTCCAACTTAGCTTTCTTTTTATTGAGCTTCCTTGCCTTATTTCCTGTTATCTCAGTCTCTCTAACTATTTCTGGAATCCTCTTTATATTTTTATTCTTATCTTCCCCTAGCGCAGTGGCTTCGCACTAATGAGGTGCCCTTAATGATTCTTACACATGTCCCTTTTCTTACAACTTCCTGAGTGGGCATACTTCTTTCTTGAATAGATATGTTTTTCAAGCCTTCTTGCATTCTTTCAATCTTGATAGCTAATTCTCTTGCTTTCTGTTCCTCTTGCATTGTTGCTTCGACTTGTCCTCTCGTTCTTCTATTAGTCGGTCTATTTTCCTAGCTATGAAATCCCTTAATTCTTGTTTTTTCCTTTTTGTAGCTTCTTCCTCTGCTTTCCTTCTGATCCGATCCTTCTCAATCCAAGTCTTACCTAACAAAAGTGGGAAAGGGGTGCTGTCACCAACAAACCTAATGACTTCAAATTCTTCGTCAGTCGATATTCCATGAACAATAATCGAAACAGTAATAACTCTTCCGCATAAGGTTATCATTTTTCCTTTAAACAAGCCTATCCTTCCCAACAAAGGTACCATAGTAGGATTTCCCAAGATTGCCCACGTTTCTTTTATCATAATATTCACTTKTGTTTCTTCATCCAAGACAGTCTATGTCGAAGTCTTCTATTCTTGCACTTATGCATTGTTTTGCTTTCAAGATTTCTGGTAAACTGACATCTTTATTAACATCCATCGTTTCTTTCATCTGTAATAACGTACTCTGAACTTCCTCTGACCCTTTCTCTTTATGAATTTCTAATACTCCCTTAGTCTCTTGACTTTCTTCATAATTTTCTTGTCTTATGTTCATCCCTTCAACTTTAGCAATAATCCTTGGACAATCCTCAACCTCATGACCAACAATCTTACAACAAAGACAAATAGGCCCTACCTCAGGACATTCCTTAGCAAGATGTCCCGGTCTTCTGCAATTATAACACAATGTCAATCCTCTTTTTCTTTTAAATGTTCCCCAACCTCTTCTGTACTGCGCACTTCCCCTAGGATCATAGTGTTGGACCTGCAATCTGCAAAAAAACATTCTAGGTTCCTGCATCCACTTATTAGTCCAAAAACTCTTTCTATGCATAGGAATAACATATATTTTTTCATTTGCATTAAATTTACTCAAATTAACTCTTTCTTTCATCTGCGCCGTAGCCTTCAGACTATGACAAAATCTATTAAACATACTTAAGTTTATGCCTTTAAAACAAAAATTTTCACTTATCTTTCTCTTGTCAAAGCACAAAGCTTTACGTCTTTTCTTCATAACAACTTACTTTCTGAGCACAAAGCTTCGGAAGTTAAGTAGAGTACTGCGCACTTCAGCAACAGGTCTACACACATAACTTCTCTTTTTCTTTACTTTAGTTCCCAACAATCACAGTTTCAGGTCCCGACAACAAAACCATTTGTTGGCATAGGGGCAGACCCAGGGTTTAACGCTTAACAACGCACCAAGAAAACCCCAAATACCGGCCCTTTCGGAAACACCTGCGAAGAAAACGAAGTCTCACCCGAGGTAGAAGTAGAGGGGGTTACATGACGCAGGTGTCTGTAACCAGGCTGGGACACAGATCTGTGATACTTCGCAAAATGTTCTATTAACGCTTAGAAGGTGACATGCATGCATTAGTTTCTTAACATCGAATAACATAACCAAAGATAGATCAGCGCAGTAACAATGAATGATTTTATACCTTGAGCACTTAGCAATTAGCATTATAGGTTAGATCTAACATTCATTTACCCTTAACACAAGTAAAACACTTAAGCAACAAACGATTTATCTATTACACAACATAATCATAGAACTAAGCAGATTTATGACATAAATAACATAGCATAAAGCAAACTATAAGACACCAGATATACGTGGTTTACCCCAGTGTGGGGCTACGTCCACCAACTGCTTCACCTTTTTATTATTCGCCTGAATCTTACATTCATTCACTTCTGTGCACTAAGCCACATAGTCGATATTCACATTGGACATGAGATCTGCACACTGAGAACTAGATCCTTCTTCCAAAACTAGGTCAAGGCATAGAGCCAACTCTCTATCGAGCAAAAAGCCTTAACGCACATACATTCCTTTGCACAAAGCAACTTTGTTCACACAAAACTACATTCACTTCACTAGCGCTTCTACAATACATTCTTCTTTATTTATATTTTACAAACCCTTACAATAAGGCCTAAACATGGGAAAACCCCATGGGCCGACATCCCATAAACCCATTTCAAAAACCTTAGAGGACCCTTTACTGGGTCCACTTAACCCTCAAAATCGGTGAGATCCGCGATCTCAGCTCCGCTTGGGCACTTCTTCTTCGATCAACGTGTCGAAGTCCAAAAGTGGGTCAAAGCTGACCGAAGTTTTCCCAAAACTTGGTCGAGGGCCAACAAAAACAAGGAAGTTGGTGCTTCCAATGAATATAATTCTTAAAGACATATAAGAAAAAACATTCCATGGTTTTCTCTCGCTTTGTGTTTCCACATAAAAACACTGGTGTACTATGTATGTGTATGTTTGCTCAGTTGTTCATTGTTTATTTACTTTGAAACTATTGGACGATAATGCTACATTGATATAACACTTGCGTTTTATGGTTAAAAATGATTAAATTTCTCTATTACTGATTCATCCCCCCTCTCAGTAATCCAACAATTGGTATCAGAGCAGGTTCCTTCAGAAATCAGTTTAACCACTGAAAGATAGATCATGGAGAGCAAAAACATGTATACAAATGGAATACCACTGTTTGATGGACATAAGTATGCATTCTGAAGCAGAAAGATGAAAACATATATACAGGCACAGGGATTTGAAATTTGGAAAGCAGTTCCGCCAACAAGTGAAAAAACAATGAAACTCAGTAAAAATAATTCCAAAGCCACAAATTCACTTTTGAATGGTCTTGGTGAATCAGTATATACCAAAGTTGTACATTGTAAATCTGCTAAAGAGATTTGGGACAAACTTTAAAATATTTATGAAGTAGGTTCAAAATTCAAAGCAACAAAGCTTCAAACTTACAACGGTCAATTCAAACAACTAAGATGAAGGAACATGAGAATATTGCATCTTACTTTTTACGAGTCGATGAAACAGTGAATGAAATCATAGGATTGAGAAGAAATTCAAGAATCTGTAATTGTTCAAAAGGTAGTAAGATCTCTTCCTATGAGATTTGATTCTAAGATATCAACACTAGAAGAAAGAACAGATTTAGACTCTGTTGATTAAGGTTGGTTGTCATTGATGTCAACCCTTGAAGAAAGCCCCGTAGCAC
>SNQJ01S0052487.1:2694-15068 GCA_010110895.2 Picea sitchensis
TTCACAAGTTTTGTTTTTACTGTAAAGTGAAATTCTAAATAAAAAAAATACTTTTATATGTCAGAAGTTGAATAACTTGTGAAAATACAGTTTTTTTTCTCATAAAACAAGCAAAAGTGTAACCCACCTTCATGATTTCACCCAATTTTTTTTTTGAGTAAAGTGTTGTGCAAAAAATAGAGAGAAATATCCATGAAGACGCCGAATAAGAGAGAAACAATGTTGATAAAAATATTTTGAAAAACTATTTTTTTCTTCCAACCTATCTTCAATCCTACAAATGACCCTGGTCTTCTATAAAATGTCGATGATAAAAATCATTTGTGTCTTCCCCTTTTGTTTATGTTATGTACCATTGTCCCAGAGAGAGAAACAATCCCTCTTTGGATAATGAATCCGCTACCAATTTCATGTCCCTGTATCCATGAGAGATAACCAAAGTATCAAAAGTGTCCAACAAATGAAAAATTTCCTCCAGTACAGGACAAAGAAATATATTGTGACAAGTTTGATGTTTTCTTGTCCAATTCATGACATTCATTTAGTCCCGAAAATTTTGTATTTGTTGTATTCCTTTTTCTCTGGTGAAAAGAAGTAAAAGATTCAACGCCATTAGTTCAACATAGTTATTTGTCCCCCTGCCCAATCCCATTTTTAAATGGAAGCAATGGTTGTTTGAAATATGTAGAACAACTCCTCCTCCACAGTTTGTGTTATGAGAGGCTCCATCGAAAAAAACCCAAGGTTTTGATGAATCTATATCCTTTTGTTGTATTACCCGTAAAGTTGGTGCATCCTTGGATTGGGGAAAATCAGACAGGATTGATAGGCTTTGTGCTACAATTACTTCTGGAATAAATGTTTTTTCCTTAAAAAATTATGCATTCCTTGCTATCCAGATTCCCCAACTTATTAAGAGAGGAAGATATTTTATCTCCTTATTTCTTGGGTCATAAGACCAGTTCTTCTAAGCCAGCTCCAAAGAATATCCATTCCATATGCAGTTCTACCTGAGGCTTAAGGAAGTTTATGTCCACACTTTCATGGTGAAAGGACATGTGATGAGTATATGAAAAGTGGATTCATTTTCATTTTTACAAAGAGCGCATCTCCCCGGACCTTCTATATGACACCCATTCAGGTTGTCCCAAGTTGGGATTCGATTGTTTAATGCTGCTCACATATAGATTTTGGATTTTTGGGGGCATTTCATCTTCCAAAGGCCCTTCCACCACCATCTGGGATTTTGTTGTAATGGTTCTATATTCAATGTTATGTATCCCGCTTTTGGAGTATAGGAGCCTATGCGATATTTTTTCCAAACTATTTCATCTTCCCTATATGTGAGTCTTATATGTCCTCTTCTGAGTGCTACAATATAGCTTCTCATCAGGTCTGCATAAGTCCCATTTAATCCTAGCAAAGTAGCATTTTTCCATCCTTGATTCCATAGATATGTTGTATGAGGATCAACTAGCTGAGAGAGGTAGAAGATACCTTGCATGTGAAGCTGGTCAATTAAGTCCCCCGAAAGAATATGAGAATTCCCACACCCTGGCCAAGGATCAGCTCCAATATGAATAAGATTTCCTTTACCCACCCTCCAAGCAAGACTGTCCCCAACCACTAAGAAAGAGGAAATCATCGCTTTCCAAATAATCGAACTGTTTGTTGCAGATTTGTTTGGGGTTCTGATCCAATATTCTACTGAAGTTGGGGAGATGTATTTTTGTGACACTACAAGAGACCACAGACTGGAAACTGAAATGAGCCGCCAACAGGCCTTTTCTGCAAGGGCCTTGGAAAACATGAAAATGTTTCTGAGCCCCCAACCTCCTAGAGATTTTGGCAATGCTATACTTTCCCACTTTGCCCATGGTCGTGTGTACTTATCTCTAAACCCAGACGAAATAAACCGAGCATAGATCCTTCTTATTTTTTCTAGCACCCCTTTGGGGATCCATGCTAGTGACATCCAATAAACTGGTATGGATTCCATAATGGATTTGGTCAGAGTGATTCTACCTTCTCTAGATCACCATCTAAAACTCCATCCATTTAATCTTCTCTCTATTTTTGTTATCATCCATTTCCAATCTTCTTTCTTGTAATTATTCATCTTTAACTGAAAACCCAAGTATTTAATCCCTTTTGATATATCCTAAAAAGTGAATGGAAACAACCTTTGATGTACTGCCATTTCCTCTCCATCCATTTCAAAGGTAGTGATGGTTGATTTTTGGGCATTTATTATCATCCCTATGGCCAGTTGAAAAATATAAAATGTCATCTACAATTTATGCATCTCCAATTCGCCCATTACAAAAGATGAGGACATCGTAAAAAAATAAGAGATGAGTGATCCTCATCCCGAGTGCAACTTGAATTCCTTGAAAATTCCCTGCCCTAGCTGCTAATTCTATAGCTTTACTCAGTCTTTCGGCCACCAGAAGAAAACGTAGTGGGGACAAGGGACAACCTTGACGTAGACCCATTTCTAAGATGAAAAAGTGGGAAGATTCCCCATTGATAAGCACCTCAAAGGAGACCGAAGAAATGCATGCCATCACCCATTTTATAAATGGGACTTGAAAACCGAGGTGAGTGAGAAAAAGTCAGATATAAGCCCATCTCACTCTATCATAGGCTTTTGAGAGATCAATATTTAGGATTGCCCCCTTTGATCTTGCAGTCTTTAGGCTATGTAGACCTTCTTGATCTACCCCTATTTCCTTGTGTATCTGATGCACTTCTAAAAACCCAAACTGTTCCTTGGAAATGGTCTCTGATAGAAAAGGCTTTAGTTGACGAACTATGATTTTGGAAATAATTTTGTAAATACAATTGCACAACGAGATTGGTCTGAAGTCATCAAAAGAATGTAGATCATTTACCTTAGGAGTGAGAGCTAAAAAAGTAGTATTGAAGGGTCCATGGATTCTGCCATTTATACAAGATTCCTCAGTAAATTTTAGTAAGTATGTTCCGATTAGAACAAGAAACCCCCCAAAGAATTCTATTGTCCATCCATCTGGACCAGGTCTTTTATCCTTCTGGAAGCTAAGTAGAGTTTATTTAACCTATGCTTCTGTGACTTCAGCAAATAAATCTTGATTCCCTTGCTCATTCATGAAACTTGGGAGGTATAATACCACCTTTATAATTTCTGAAATATTTACACCTTCAAGAATTTTGTTACCATACAAAACAAGATTATTATTTTCTTAAATTTAATCATCATAATATTGGTTTTATTGATATTAATGGTAAGTTCATATTTTTTGTAAAATTGTAGAGAAATTTAAGTTGTTTATGAATATCTTCAATAAATTTTCTAAGGAAAACAATATTAGCAATATATAAGAGAAGGATGACAAAAAGTCCAACCATGTTACTACTAATGCATCCCTCCTCTTCTAAGAATTTCTCAAATTGTATGGATTTAGATGTTGAAAAGGGTGGTAGAGAGTGGGTACCCTTGCTTAACAACAATAATACAATTAATGTACCTCCACTCACTATTACATTTAATCTTATAAATAACATTTTCACAAAGTGTAGTCACAACACTATGAAGCTCAAGAAAGACACAAATCTCTTTCAAGCTTTTCCATAACTTAGCTCTAGGAAAAGTGTCAAAAACTTTTCTAAAATGAATGAGATAACATATGCAATTATCTTTTTTGTTTCTACAAACCTAAACAATAACTATAAGAGTGTCAAGGTAATTAGTTATAGCATCTTGAACCTAGAACCTCACAAGGTATAGGGTTGGTTTACAATTGTCCATGTGAAAGCGAAGATTAGTCATTATCGTTCTCCGATAAGCACAAGTCTAACAAGATTAGTCATCACCATCCTTCTATATGTATGATGTTGATAAGACTCCTCACCCTCATCATCCTCCTTTTAACTTACCTTAAAATTCTTAAATATTTGTGCACTAACCCCAAGATGTATGTAAACAGAAATAAACCAAAGGTAGTGGTCATTAAAATGAAACAAATCAAATATATCTTGTATTTTTTTTACGATAATAACAAATTAGGAGAAGTCCACTTTTACAAAAATATTGGAATTGATTTCCATCCCAACCTAATTTCTAATTAGCGTTGAAAAAATAATCAATGGAGGTTGGAAAAAATATTTTGGTCTTTAAAAAAAATTAAAGAAACATAATTTTGTTTCTAGAATCTCTAGAGAAATTTGAGAAAAAATTAGCAAATCCAAAAGAAATTTATAATAAATAACCTTAAAATTAACTGCAATACACCTTATCTTATTGTCTTTTATAAGATAGTCTTATTCCCATTGAGACTAAGGCTATGAAAACTTCAAACATAAGAAATTTATATGATAAATAACCTTAAAATTAAGTGCAATACACCTTATCCTATCCTATTTAGAATGTAACAACCCAAATTGATTAATTTTTATCATAGTTTTTAATTTAAATTTAATTAATTATTAAATTATATTAAATGAGTCTTTTATTTTTTTATTATTAAAAGGTGGGTGAAGTAATTAATGGGGGGATAAGGCTGTTGGGGAATTAATGGGGGGATAAGGTTATTGGGGAATTATTGAGGGGGATTTGAGAGAGGACGATAAGGAAGAAGGGGTGGACTTGGAAGGGGATTTGATTTTGGTTTGGAGAATTTCTAAAAGATAGAGAAGGGGAGAAAATTTGGAGAAATTTTTTTGGGGGAACTCTCACAGGGCACTGTTGTTGCTGGGAACTTTGGGCTCGGGGCCTAGGAAGCCGAAAGGATTTTTGGAGCTAGGGAGCCAAAGAGGTTGTTCCTAGTTGGCTGAGAGGTTAATATTCAGTTGGGCAGTTTGGAAAAGCACAAGACAAGTGAACCAAGGGTTGAATCAACCAAATCTGCAGGTGGAGGTATGTATTTTACTAGTTTGTCTGTCATCCTTATGTTGTTGTTATTATGTTGTTATCATTAATATGTTTATATGTTGTTGTTGTTGTCATTATGATGTTATCATTAATATGTTGTTGTTGTTTATTCTTGGTATAAGAAAATAATGAAAGAACTTATAAACTAAATCCAGTCATTTCGGTAGGAGATTTTAGAAAACATTTATTTATTTTTTAGTCTTGAAAAATAGTTAGGCTTTACACATGGTATCAGATCCCAGTTTCAAAACTGAAACTTGGGGTTGACCACCCACATTAGGATTTTGTCTTGGTATACATTTACACCTATTGTGTCAAAAAAATAAAAAATTAGAAGGATTTGGGACAGTGAATGAGAAATTTTCAATCCAAACTGGACTTAGATCCTTGTATTTAGTAATAGTGTGAAACCTATGGTGGGAAAATTCAACCTCAAAATAAGCACTTGATGAACCCTGCCTATCCTTGGGCATCAAATTGTGGGCACTAATAATATCCACTACTAGCTTGAGCTTACTCATTGTGCTCTTTGTTGATCTCTCAAAAACACAACAATAAGGCGAACCCCCTTCCTCTTGGAGGATGCTATCAATTAATAAGCCTCATTCAAAGCCTCCTTACGAAATTGAAATAAATTTGCCTTGCAGCCCAAATTGATAAGTTTGACTTAATAAACCAAAATATCAAAGTGCTCATGTCTGATAGATCTGTTTATAAGATATATCTACTTGAGATATGTACTCAAGTTCCAGAGATTCAAACCCATGCCTACTCCCAAGATATATCTTCCTTTATAAGAAAATTATTCCTTCGGATCCAATGTTTTTTATAGCCAAATTAGGCTCTGCATTAGACTGAGAGCCAAGTCCACGAGCTATCACAACAAACGTTGCCTACCAACATGTCATAGATCAAGGCCCGAGACCAAGCACCAAAGCCAAGGGAGGAGCCCACATGGGGTGCCAAGAGTGCTCAACGCGGAAAAGATTCAAATATTCCTGACAGATCTGGTTTACTTTATAGCCAAATGCAAAACAAAACTAGCACCAACACTATCCTTAACGGACTCAAAGCTCCATTAACCTTGTAAACTCATAAACCTGGAAGAGGGGAAACCCAACTGAACCTTTGCAACCTTTTTCCTCTGAAACAAGTCACCAATATGCAAAACGTAGGATGTAAGTAAGCCTTTTGAACTCTCCATAAAGCCTGAAGTAAAAAACATATTTAGAAGAGAGTTCAGGGAAACATCGTATGTCACTGCATATGAAGAACACCGACACACCAAGGAGTCATTAATAAGGATGTGAAAAAGCCATTGAAAATTTCGTAGCCTACCCAAATGAAACAGTAGCACCATGAATGAGTGAATGGGCAGTATATTTAAAAGTAAAATGAAATGGTACTTTGACTTGTGACATCATTGAACTATTTTCTTCCATGAAAGACCCAGGTGAGGTAGCTGCTTGAGGCTTCAAGAAATTCACTGTTCCACCCAACACCGGCCACCCAATAGTCCCAGAAGGAAGATTCTGATTCATTAATCACTGTGATTTTAACCACGAGGAGGAGAACCCGTAGGGTGTAAGTCTTTAGCCATGGTTGCGCCTTCGGACGACGAGTGATCCAAAGATCTTTTACAAGACAATGGTTGAGTTATTAATGCATGTGTTTATTAAACATTTAGGAAGCTGAATGAAAGAGGAAGAAAGATGACACCACATAAAAATATACAGATCTGAAATAAATCATAACCAACAGAAAACCATAAACACCAATGTGATAACGGAGTTCGACAATCTCGCCTACGTCTCTGGGCCTTTGTTTCAATGGGTGAGGCTTTCATATTTCTGTTTGAATATTTAAAAGTACATCATAGCAGTGCCAAAAGGTTACAAAACTGATATGGTCTTGTTCTACTAGATCTCTAGAACCCAACAAAAGAAACGACACTCAAATCAGATGACCGGAGCTCCTAGAAATGGCCCGCAAAGGTGCGCTCCTCTATAGCTTCCCTGCATAAAAATGGCTTTGGATTTGAAAATATTCAGCATAAACTTGCTTTGAATCCATCCCATGGCCTCAATAAAGACTAGTTTATATAGATATGAAGTTGGTAACCATATCCCAACTTCCCCCCAATATCTAGCCTCAAAAAGGACCCAATATCCCCTCAAGATCATTGAAACATCTTTATAATATGGTTTAAAAAAACACTTTGTAACAAATATTCAATTTTAGCCCCTCTGGCTTGGGCACACGCTCCTAAAACAAAGTCATATGGTATGATATGGCTAAGCGCCAGCCCCTAGGGGTTGCGCGTTGGCCCTTACCTCGCAAGATTTGGTCACATGTCACAATGCAATGGGACCGAGTCCTGAACTGTGTGCCTGGCCTTTGGTCTTACCCCCGAGTCATATGGTAGGTTGGCCTCGGTGGTTAATGGTATCCTGTGGCCCCCGCACCCGTGGCTTATCCGTGGTGTGGAACGTCGATGTAAGGTTGTATGGGTAGCACATATAATCGCAGGTTGGGGCTAGGCCCCAACCCTTTCCGCCTTCGATCACACCTTTATATCCCTTTAAATATTAAAATGTGGGCTTGATATAACAAGTCCCACGGTGGAGGGTTGGTATCGAACCTGTACAAAGTACTTCCCCTATCCACAGGTCACGCGGTCGATTCTCGGGAGGTTCAAAACTTTTTCAACCCAATACGAGACAACCAATGGGTGCCACGTGGAAGCCCATGTCTGGGCCACGTGGCACCATGCCATTGGTTGAAAACATGCCACATCAATCAACTAATAAATTCCCAGTGACCACATCAGCAACCACTACCACATCGACACACTTGCCACGTGTCTGTACCTTCCATGTAAGTTGTATGGGTGTGCCACGTTTCACCCTTGCAGTGGTGACAAGTGTCACCCCCAGATTGGTCCACCTATCCTGTCCACGTTAGCATCTGTATGCCTAGTCACCCTACCATGTGTTAGTCCATACACTAAGTCATTGTACGGTTAGCTTCCAACTGTGCCTTCCACGTTAGTTGTACGACCGTACATCCTGTACAATTAGCTTCCATGTGGCACTATACGGATTGTATGAACTTTACATTCATCATTGTTTTGCCTATTTGGAAAAATGAACAGATTGCCATATCAGGATCATACGATGTTCATTTGAGCTCGTTCAAGTTGTGTTGGGTTTGTATCGATGAGGTCTATGCACACGTCCGTTTTGAAGCCATTATGAGAATGTTTATTTTTAGGCCTTTCTGAGCCCTATCTGGGTTCTGGATCCAAATCTGGATCACACCTCCCCACTAAGGACCTTTTGTTCCCCACAAGGTTACTAACTAATCATCAAGCTCGGGATAGGCGACCTGTCTTGTTCCATGTATTTGAACTCTGTCCTATGCACCTGTCTCGCCAAGATCAACTGTAACATAATCATGATAAATGACAACATATTGTTAGCCATTTGAATCCTGTCACATCTTACTGAATCCACTATCATCCATGTAGAAAAAATTACTAATGATAGAATCAAAAATATGGTTGTAAATGAGCTAATATGTTTGTAATATTTGCACGACATTAGCTTATCTTGAAGCAAACTGTGATTGATTTTCCATTCTACAATCATCTCTTGTTATTGATTAAGATCTATTACTTGATTTGAAACAATTATAGGTGTGTTTCTTGATTGAGCTACATTTCTTAATTGTTCCATAGTTTGAAGAGTTTTATTTTCCTTTACATGATGAGCATGAACCACAAATTCTTGACCTGCTTTGGTTAAATGATATTGATTATTTTCCCTGTAGAAGTTTTCTTTACGATCATACAAGTATGGATTGCCTAAGATCATTCCACATTCACTTAGTGGCACCACATCACATGTTACCTTGTCTAAAAACTTATATAAAATAGAAAATTTTAATGTTCACTTCTTGGTTATGTGCATTTGATGATTGTTGCTTATCCATTTAAGTGTGTAAAGGCTTATGATGCATCTGTATTTTTAATCCCAACTGCTTAACCAATTCCTTTGAAATTAAGTTAGATTGAGATCCACTATCTATCAATGTGTCAAACTTAGTGTGCCTCATGATGACCCTCATGTGAAACAAGTTACTTCTACAATCAAATCCTTTACCAATTTTACCTATCATACCAACCAATGAGACTTTAGATTCATCACTTGAATTTGATCCCAAGCCTATGGGTCTTGTTGTTGCTACAACTATTTGCCTCCCTTTCTTCTCTTTGAACCACTTCGGTCTCTTCTCGGGATGCAATTTCCAACAACAGTCCTCAACATGCCCCTCTTTCTTACAATGCTTGCAAGAAGCCCTTTATTCCTTTATTTCCACTGAATTTGACTTATTGCCATGTCACTTCCTTTTGTCCTCTTTTCTTCAAGACGATTCCCCTGATACACCAACACTTGTTTTCCCTGCTTCAATGTATGTCGCTTGAACATAAACCTCATCAAGATTAGTTGGTCCAAACATGCATACAATATTTCAAATATGTGCAGGTAAACCTCCTATATACTTTAGAAGAGTTTCTTGGGTATTTAAAGGAATATCTAACATCAATGCCATTTTACGAAATCCATCTGTGTATTCTTGCATTGTTTGTCCTTTTCTTAGTTTTAAATCTTGCCATTCAATTAACACTTTCTCTTTATAACCCAAAGGATATAATTGCTTTCTAATTGAACAAATAAAACTTTTCCATGATGGAAATACATTACCCACTTGTTCCGTGTCATTTTGCAACTTGCTTTGCCACCAAACGAGTGTTGTGCCTGCAAGTCTAAGCGAAGCCAACTTGATCTGAGTTGCCTCATATTTGATCTGTTGCACACTGTAATAAACCTCCATATTTCTGACCCAATTGTCAAGTCTCTCTGCATTAACTTCACCATCATACATGGGTAATTCGAATTTAACATCAATATTTAATAAAGGAATTTCATTCTTATGTTTATGGACATGCTTATTTGCAGTGGATTTAGAAATTGAACTTGAAGAAGAAGGAGAAGAGGAGGTAATGATGGAGGTGAAGAAGAAATTTGAGTAGGATCCTCTCCTTCTTAACTTTTTCCCTTTAAATATTCACCCAGATTTGGTTTTTTTTGTTCCAAGTAATCTTCATACAAAACCTTCATCATCTCTGACATAGCCAAGAAAGTTTTTCGAAACTCTTTCTCATCCTGAGAAAGTCCCTCTTTCGATGCCATCCTCTTGATTTGATAAGTTTTGTTTCTCGATCCAATCAATGGATTCTCTTCAACAAGCTCGCCTTCACCATGATGTATCTTTTCCTTGGTTAACATGAAAAACTCAAATCCAAACATCAACTAGCTCTGATACCACTTGATCTGAAAAGATCTTTTACATGAAAATGGTTGAGTTATTAATGCATGTGTTTATTAACCATTTAGGAAGCTGAATGAAATAGGAATAAATATGACAGCCACATAAACATATATAGATCTGAAATAAATCATAAAAAACAACAAACAATAAACACCAATGTGATAACGGAGATCGACAATCTCGCCTACGTCTCCGAGCCTTTGTCTCGGTGGGCGAGGCTTTCTTATTTATGTTCGAAGAATTAAAGTACATCACAACAGTTCCAAAAGGTTACAAAACTGATCTGGTCTTGTTATACCATATCTCTAGAACCCAACAAAATAAACGACACTCAAATCGGATGAACGGAGCTCCCGAAAATGGCCCACAAAGGTGCGCTCCTCAATAGCTTCCCTGCATAAAAATGGCTTTGGCTGTGAAAATGTTCAGCATAAAACTGCTCTGAATCCTTTCCATGGCCTCAAGAAGGCCTGGTTTATATACATCTGAAGTTGGTAACCATCTCCCAACTTCCCGCCAAGATCTGGCCTCCAAAAGGGCCCAATATCCCCCCAAGATCATTGAAAAATATTTATAATATGGTTTAAAAAAACACTTTGTAACAAATATTCAAGTTTAGCCCCTCTAGCCTAGGTGCACGCTCATAAAACATAGTCATATTGTATGATATGGTCAAGCTCCATCCCATAGGGTCTGCGCGCAGGCCCTTACCTCGCGAGATCTGGTCACATTTCACAATGCAATGGGACCGAGTCCCGAACAGTGTGCCTGGCCTCTAGTGTTACCCCCGAGTCATATGGTAGGTTGGCCCCAGTGGTTAATGGTATCCCTTGGCCCCCATGCCTATGGATTATCCACGGAGTGGAACATCAGTGTAAAGTTGCATGGGTAGCACACGAAACTGTGGGCTGGGGCTAGGCCCCAACCCTTTTTTCCTTCGCACCTTTATATCACTTTAGATATTAAAATGTGCACTTGTTATGACAAGTTCCATGGTGGCAGGTTGGTATATGACCTGTATAAAGTAAGTCCCCTATCCATAGGTCATGCGGTCAATTCCTAGGAGGTCCAAAACTTTTGCAACCCAATATGAGCCAACCAATGGGTGCCACGTGGCAGCCCATGTCTAGGCCATGTGGCACCACGCCATTGGTCGAAAACATGCCACGTCAATCAACCAATAAATTCCAAGTGACCACGTCAGCAACCATTACCACATCGGCACACCTGCCACATGTCCGTACCTTCCATGTAAGTTGTACAGGTGTGCCATGTGTCACCCTTATAGTAGTGACACGTGTCACCCCCAGATTGGTCCACCTGTCCTATCCATGTCAACATCCATACACCTAGTCACCCTGTCACATGTTAGTTTGTATGCTTAGTCACTGTACGATCAACTTTCAACCGTGCATGCCACATCATTTGTATGGTCGTACGGCTTGTACAGTCAGCTGCCACGTGGCACTATACAGACTATACAGTCAACATTTTTTTGTTTGTTTGGAAAAATTAACAGATCGCCATATCAGGAGCATACGACGTCCGTTTGAGCCCGTTCAAGTTGTGTTGGGTTCGTATCAACGAGGCCTACACACACATCCATTTTGAAGCCATTCTAATAACTTTTATTTTTAGTCCTTTCTAAGCCATATCTGGCTTCTGGATCAACCAACCATGGAGCCAGGGTTGAACCCTCGCAGAGGAAGAGGAGGTCGGGTGGATTATTGCGTGTTGTGTGAGTGAGAAGGGATGGGGTAGGGTTTGAGAGAGGGGGGCATGTGGGCCTCTCCCAACTGTATTCGATATATTTGTTTTCTCTCTTATAGTATAAATATAAAATTAATGGGCACGAAGTCCCAATCTCCAAGTTAAGGCTCGAGCTATCAAGCATTTAAACCAAATGTCGAGCCAAGCACCAAAAAAAATTCAACACCCAAGACCAAGACCAAGTGCTAAGCTACAAGGGAGGAGAGACCACAAGGGCACTAGTCCTTGCACTACGCGTCATATTTTTAATATTTTTTTCTCTCTTATAATATATTTTTAAAAATAATTAAGGTCATTT
>SNQJ01S0052487.1:15230-30010 GCA_010110895.2 Picea sitchensis
ACATATATATAAAAGTTAAAAAAATTAAAAATAAATAAATGTGTTGGGCTTCAAACTCAATTCCCAAGTCCTATTGTGATCAAGTACTAAGTCAACTCTGAAACAATGCACCACCAAATGCCATACACATCATCGATATAAAGTGCCAAGACAAGTATATTACAAAGTATATCCTAAGTGACATTACTATAGAATTGGAGCTAATGTCTACACTAATGGAAAGACATAAGACAACTCTCTCATTTTTTTTTGTCCAAGGAGATTTGTTTTAATCATGATATTGGCCATTTTATTTTCTTCCTAGATAGATATTAATTTACACATGTAGTGTGACTTAGTAAGGTTAATGTTGTGTAATTGCATTGTAAAATATGAAGTGTTAGTATGGGTAGTGAATTACAGAGATGAAAGTGTACATATAGATGGGTTTGATGTTATGGGGATAATGTCACAAGTCACTTAGCCCAATGCCACTTTCCTCAAGTTTGGTCACAATTCACTTAGATGGGATTCTGAGTTTGGTCATCGAGTTCACAAATGTTAAAACTATGGTTTTCAATGATCAAGCCCACCACTCTAAGTCATTGACATCACATACTACCAAACACCTTAGTCATCACACAAGTCATGGAGCCCAAGTACCAAAGCCCACAATTAGAGCTCATAAGGGGCACAAAATCCACACAACTGTGGAAAGAGAGACCACAATGGAGCATTATGTGCACAACATGTCAATCAAATGGGGTTGTTTGGGGGTTTAATAATTAATTTACATTGTGTTTAAAACACTGTATTTAGTTTCCAAGTTTCTAAGAACTTAAGGAGGTAAGTAACAGTAATTGGAATGTACCTCGCAGTGCTAGCATAGCTGGAAAGTAAAGGGAGTTAGCAACTTACCCGAACAAGTTACCAAGCTTAGAGGCTTTTGACCTCGACCTTTAACCACTTACCCTAAAGAGAGTAATGTTTTTTTATAGACAAGTACAAAAAAGAACTTACGCCTAACCTTATGTTTGCAAGTATAAGTTGAGTGAATGTGGAAAGCCTTAAACTCTTCCCTAGTAAGCATTGGTTTGATGAAAATTCAGTTATTCAAGATGGTTAGGACTCGGGGAAATTGAGGCTGAGGGACATCTTTGCAAGGACCGCCAATGTCGGTGCTTCCACCACCATCGTTTGAATTAGCTCTCATTTTGTGCTCTTTAGAGGCTATTAATGAGACATTAAAGAGACGCTAGGCAGCTAATGTCGAAGTGGAACCCCCACCATATGGAGTGGGTAACCCTGAAACGATGAGGGGATCAGAGATAGGGCCTCCACCAGGGGACATCACTAGAGAACTAAAGAAGATCAAACTCCCATAGTTTACTGGGGGTCGTGCAAGTGAACATGCAGATGCATGGTTGGAAGGAATGGCACTATGTTTCACCTTAAGAGACTGTGCTTCCACATGAAAGGAGAAAATAGCGATATTTTAATTGAGAGACAATGCCTTGAATTGGTGGGGTAACCTCGAGAGGAAGTTTCACCTTACCCTAGACACTGTCTCATGGGAGATTTTTGAAGAAAGGTTCCAGAGGAAATATTTTGCCTACGTACTACAAGGAACAACAGGTAGGAGCATTTCATGCTCTAGTTCAAGGAAATAGGACCGTGGAAGAGTACGATATCAAGTTCATGGAGTTAGTAAAATATGTCCCATACATGGATAGCGATCAACGACAGGAAGAACTTTTTGTGTATGGGTTAAACCCTAAGATAAGGGCCATGGTACAGATATGGAAACCATCGTCAGTTGCTGAAGTAGTTGAAAATGCTCGTTACATGGAGGAACATATGAGATTAAACGGAAGTATGAGATCAACCATTCGAAAACATCCTAGATTCGTGGGGAAGGCCCCTAGGACATTCTCCTGAGGAAGAATCTCTAGGCCACCTCCTTATGGAAATATAGTCTCTCCTAGAGTAGTTACATTAGGTGTTTCAATGGCAGCGAGTGAAACATCCCACTCATTGCTAACGACGCAGGCATGTCCATGACCTTCTCAGGGTGCAACAAGCAGAGATAGGGGTTATAGGGGAAGGAAATAATTTAAGAGACCGTCACAGGGAAGTGCATAGGTTCCATCTCGTGTTACTTGTTGGGGGTGTGGAGGACCCCATTACCAGCGTGACTTCCCAGAGTCACAAGAAGGATTTGTGCATAGAGAAGGAAAGGCCCTGATGGGAAGAGCGAGTAGTAGCCACCAGATTTATGCAACGGTCAATAAGTTCCAGGAAGAGCATCAATCCACTGTGGTGGAGTCATCAGGTAAGCTAAATCATGTCATTGTTAAGATTTTATTTTATTTTTCTGCTACAGATAATTTTATTTCATCTTGTGCATTAGAAAAGTGTGGGTTGGCAGCCTATGAGCACAATGAATTTAAGCAAGTCGAGATGGCTTCAGGGGAAAAAAGCAGTAGAACCTACTGTTGATAATTCTCTAGTAGACATGGGAGTGTGTACTACTAGGTTGAAGGTGTACGCCACTACTCTCAGGACCTATGACCTAATCATCAGAATGGATTGGTTAGAATCCCATCAAGCTATGGTAGATTGTTTCGCAAAAAGGGTTCTGTGTATTGACGATGAAGGAAGGTCGGTAGAGATCCACAGTGTACGGAGGAAGGTGTCTCTACGCTTTATCTCAACCATGAAGGTTAAATGTTGCATGAGGAAAGGTTGTCGATTATATATAGTGGTCAATGGAGGGAAATGATCCTCCTTGGATCAGTATCCAGTATTGTTAGAGTTTAATGATGTTTTTCCAAAAGAGTTACCAGGGTTACCTCCTAAGAGGGAGCTTGATTTTACCATTGAGATAAAACCTTGTACGAAGCCAATTTCCAAGACACCGTATAAGATGACGACACCGGAACTTTGTGAGTTGCAGATGCAGTTGAAGGAACTACTTGACTTAGGAATAATAAGGCTTAGTGTCTCACCTTGGGATGCACCAGTAATTTTGTCAAGAAGAAGGATGGTTCCTTATGACTGTGTATAGATTATAGGGACTTGAACCATGCTACAGTGAAAAATAGGTACCCAATGCCATTGATAGATGATCTCTTTGATCAGATGAAGGGAGTAGAAGTGTTCTCAAAAATTGATTTGCGATTAGGGTATTACTAGTTAAGGATTAAGGAAGGCGATATTCCTAAAACTGCCTTTCAAACTCAATTTGGGAATTATGAGTTTGTTGTAGTACCTTTTGGTTTGACCAATGTGCCAACAATATTCATGAGCCTCATGAATGGTGTATTCTGAAAGTACTTAGACCGCTTTGTACAGGTATTTCTGGATGATATCCTCATCTATTCTAAGAACGAAAGAGAACATTAGGATAACTTGGGAGTGGTGTTGTCGTGCCTTAGAAACAACAAATTGTATGGCAATTTGTCGAAGTGTTCTTTCTTCCATAAAGAAATTCACTATTTAGGTCATATCATTTCTAGTGAAGGAATCTCTGTCGACCCAGAAAAGGTAAAGGCCATTATGGAATGGCCAATGCCAAAAAATGCTCATGAGGTAAGAAGCTTCATGGGGCTAGTGGTTATTATCGGAGGTTTGTGGAAGGGTTCTCTAAAATAGTGAAACCCATCACCACTTTACAACGCAAGGGGGTCAGGTATGAATGGACAAAAGAATGTGATATTTCATTCATCGATCTCAAGGGGTTACTAACTAGTGTACCAATTCTACGAGTGTCGGATATGGAAAAAGACTTCATAGTCTGCACAGATGCCTCGAAGCAAGGATTGGGGGCCGTGATGATGCATGATGGAGGAGTGATAGCATATGAGTCAAGCAATTTTAAGAAATATGGGGATATTTACACTAATCATGATTTAGAGTTGGTAGTTGTAATGATAGCTTTGAAACTTTGGAGGCACTATCTAGTGGGGTGAAACTTTGAGCTCAAAACAAACCATGAAAGCTTA
Organism: Picea sitchensis; assembly: GCA_010110895.2. Taxonomy (NCBI): domain Eukaryota; kingdom Viridiplantae; phylum Streptophyta; class Pinopsida; order Pinales; family Pinaceae; genus Picea; species Picea sitchensis. The sequence goes on from SNQJ01S0052487.1 coordinate 19,214, forward strand.
AATCATATCTTCACTCAAAGGGATCTCAATGCTAGGAAATGATGATGGATTGCCTTTATGAGTGAGTACGATTTTGGAATTTCGTACATAAAGGGAAAGGAGAATGTGGTTGCAGATGCCTTGAGCAAGAGACCATGTGTATCCTCTTTGGTACCCTTAAAAGTTAATATGAGCCAGCGTGGGTTGGGGAAAGTTCTTGGAGATAGTTGGTATTTAAAGGTTACTTCAACCTCCCAGAGTGGGAGGCAAGTAGATCAAAAGTATGAAGGATATATCCTGGAAGAAGATGGATTGTTAACATATCAAGGAAGGATGTACATCCCTAAAGGTGGGGATATTCGAAGCATCATACTCAAGGAAGCCCATAGAGAAATTTATTGTGCACATCCGGGTGTGAAAAAAATGTACACAGACATAAAGAAGCTTTTCTTTTGGGTAGGAATGAAGTGTGATGCAGTCCATTTCGTCGCCAAGTGCCTATAGTTTCAACAAGTGAAGGCTGACCACCACCACCCGAAAGGTCTCCTACAACTGCATGATGTTCTTATGTCCAAGTGGGAAGTCATTTCTATGGATTTTGTTGTGGGATTGTTGCTCACATCGCATATACACAATGCCATTCTTGTGATAGTTGATAAGTTGACCAAGAGTGCTCATTTTATTCTGGTTAGAGACACTTATGATGCCACTAATATGACATGCGTGTTTATAAGTGAGGTCATCCGTTTGCACGGGTTAACTAAGAATATCGTTTCAGATAAGGAATCCCAATTCACTTCTAGGTTTTGGACAAGTTTGCAGTCAACGTTGGGAACTCAGTTGAACTTGATCACAACATATCATCCCAAAACAGATGGGAAAACTGAGAGAGTAAATTAGGTTATGGAAGAAATTCGTAGGATGTCTTTTATGGATAATCAAATCCATTAGGAGAAGTACCTACCTTTGGTAGATTTCTCCTACAATAACAATTTTCATAGCTCCATTGGAATGCCACCCTATGAAGCTTTGTATGGAAGGCCATGCACGCCATTGTTGAGTTGGGAAAGGTTATAAGACCGAGTGACAATTGGGACAAAATTGATTCAAGAGATGGAGGAATAGGTGATTCAGATTAGGCAGTGACTAAAGGAAGCACAAGATAGACATAAAAGTTATGCTAATGCACATAGGACTGACCGAAGTTATAAAGTGGGAGATCAAGTTTTCCTTCGTATCAGGCCTAATAAGAGTACCATTCGGTTCCGGAATGAGACAAAGTTGTCTCCTCGATTTATAGGACCATTCAAAATCCAAGATAGAATTGGACTCGTTTCCTATCGTCTCGTACTGCCACCCCACTTTCATAAAACTCATAATGTTTTTCATTTATTTGTTCTATGCGGGAAACCTCATGGTCGAACCGTTACGCATAATGGATCGTAGGGTACGACAACTCAGGAACCATATGGTAGACCAAGTTAAGGTCAAGTGGGACAAGTATAGCCCATTATCTTCTACTTGGGAGGATGCCGAGACCATCCCTCACTTTTTTGACCACCTCGGGAATATGTTTTCCCGAAATTTTGATGTATGTAATGCCACCTTTTGACTTAGACAACTAGAATTTCTTAATGCCTAATCATATTTATTTTCTATTCACTATGAAACTATTAATGATACACTTAAACTTTTAAGACATATGAACCTATGTGAATGTCAATTCTATGAATGTTTAACGTTATTTGAATTATGATGGATATTATGCAATCTATTTTTAACTTGAAATTTTTGACATTTAAAGTAGTTGGTACATGGATACCGGATTGAGATTATGATTAAATGCATTTACATGATGATAATGCATGGATATGTATGGGTTTGTGCTATATACTATTTTGCACGTCAATAGGCTATGAAATAGCCAGAGAATAATGATGATAAAAGGTCGACCATAAAACAATATGGTATGAATCTTGTATGTGAAATTATATTGGTTCAAATGCATTTCTATGATGTGTGGGCAAGTGTAGGTTTTTCAGGTGGCGAAATTGCCTAAAACTGAATATACAATGACAAAATTCACAACAACACAATGCCATTGTATGTTCCATGGTAGGGTATTGACCCTAGTTCTATTAGAAGGGGTGGAGGCATTTCCCACAGTGTATCCTATGAAACCTGGAGTCATGGGAGGATGGTGTTAGCTCATGCTCCCCTAAACGTGTGATGATGACTGTCATATGCCTATTGGGGAAGCTTGGTCAAGAGAGTTGACACTTCCTCTTACGGGTTCTATTTGGAGTTAGGTCAATATAGTTGACACTCCAAGATAGTCTAGCAGAGGAAGGGTAGGGATGGAAGATGAAAGTAGGTTAGGGAGGAAGGATGACTAAAAGTAGTTGAGAGTGTGTGGGGCTTTCGCCTTATGGTAGAATTTCTTTATTTCCTCATTTTATATATCTATATATATTTATTTTCTTAATTGAACTACAATTATCTAAGTGAATGTTGCTTGTGCTAATTTATTATAATTTCAGAGGGACTTCACAAACATTTAATTGGTCTACTATATTTTATGAAATGAATGGTCTTTTTGATTGGATTAGACGCATGCAAGAATTACTTTAGGAGTGATAATTATTGTCATTAGTGCATGTGTGAGTCTTGTATGTGCTAACTACACATGCATGGTACCCTTGTATTGTAAATTACTCTAACTTTGGGACAAAGTTTCTTGAAGGGTGGGTGTATGTAACAACCCAAATTGATTAATTATTTTCATAGTTTTTAATTGAAATTTAATTCATTATTAAAATATATTAAATAAGTATTTTATTATTTTATTATTAAAAGGTGGGGAAGTGATTAATGGGGGGACAAGGCTATTGGAGAATTAATGCGGGGATAAGGTTGTTGGGAAATTAATGAGAGGGATTTGAGAGATGAGGATAAGGAAGAAGGGGTTGACTTGGAAGGGGATCTGATTTTGGTTTGGAAAAATTATGAAAGATAGAGAAGGGGAGAAAATTGGGAGAACAATGTTTTTGGAGAACTCTCACAAGGCACTACTGTTGCTGGGAACTTTGACCTCAGGGGCCAGAAAACCGCAAGGATTCCTGGAGCTAGGGAGCCAGAGAGGTTGTTCCTAGTTGGTTGGGAGGTTAATATTAAGTTGGGAAGTTTGGGAAAGCATAAGAACGAGTGAACCATGGGCTTAATCAATCAAATATGCAGGTGGAGGTATGTATTTTACCAGTGGGTCTGTCATCCTTATGTTGTAGTTATTATGTTGTTATCAATAATATGTTGCTATGTTTTTGTTAATTAATATGTTGTTGTTGTTTATTCTTGGTATAAGAAAATAATGAAAGAACTTATAAACTAAATTTAGTCATTTCAGTAGGAGATTTTAGAAAACATTTATTTAGTTTTTAGTTCTGAAAAATAGTTAAGCTTTACATAGAATAAGGCTATCAATGTTTCATATGCAATCTCTTTGTTAAAATAGTGGTGGAGAATATCCAAGATGATGTCCTCCAAAATATCAAAACTAAGCAAAGATAAGAATTCATGGATTTTCTTCACAACCACTTGAGGTACATTAAATTGACAAAAGTGATTAATTTCTTATAAATTTGAATTATTCATTTAGCTTTTAACTTATACAGCATATATATCTTATTAATTTATCTATTAATGTGTAAGAAAAAATATATAAATTATTTTTAATGATTATTACAATATTTTGAATAATTAATATATAATTTAAATATTATTAATATAACCAAAATAAAATAAAATAAAATAAAAGCAATTACTAACATATAAAATGGTATTGATTATTATTATTTTATAATAATAATATTTACCAAAAAATAAAATGAGTGATACTAAATATTATTCAAAATGTCATTTTTATGTGGGTCTATCATCCTTATGATGTTGTTACAGAAAACATTTATTTATTTTTGAGTCCTAGCAAAGATAAGAACACATGAATTTTCTTCACAAAGATAAGAACGCGTGGATTTTCTTCACAACCACTTGAGGTACACTAAATTGACAAAAGTGATTAATTTCTTATAAATTTGAATTATTCATATATATAAATTATTTTTAATGATTATTACAATATTTTGAATAATTAATATATAATTTAAATATTATTAATATAATTAAAATAAAATGAAAGTAATTACTCACATATAAAATGGCATTGATTATTATTATTGTACAATAATAATATTTACCAAGAAATAAAATGAGTGATATTAAATATTATTCAAAATGTCATTTTTATATTTGAATTTTTTTAAATATAGCGGAAAAGAAAATACTTAAATCATGTGTGGTTTTTTCCACTAAAAAGTTGATGAAGAGTAGTTATGTTATGTAAATATAAACATTTATGCTATAAAATTAATGGTAGGGCATGCTAAAGGAAATGATGTTCATTTTCACATTGATAGAATCACTCTTTAATGGGATATATACATTTTATTCTTTAAACTTGTAATATTTTGATGAAAAAAATAAAATTTATAAAAAATTTGTAGCATTTCAATACTTTGTTGTTAAAGATTTCATTATCTTTTTAGGATTTAACTTTAAACTTTATATGGATATGTAATATTTTAGTATTTTGGATATTATTAATTTAATTTTCTTATTTTATGTTATTTTATGTTTTTATAGTTAAGGTAACATTCAAAATATCTTGTCCAACATCTTTTAAACTTGGGGCGGCTACTACTCATACTAAAGCAATAATGGAGAAATGGAGAGACAATATTTGTTTATAATTTTAAATTTATAATATAAAATACCTAATCATAACTTTAAACAACGTGAAATTACATTAAACTTTAAAGAAAAAAAAAAAAGATTAAGGATAATTGTTTAATTTTAAAATTATAGATTATGAAATGTGTTTGGATTTTTTATTTTAATCTTATAAATGAGGTTGTTGAAAAAAACTTCACATATATAAATAATAGAAAAAATAACTAAACATTGAAAATTATTTTTTTCTTAATCTTGTCCCATATATCAACATTTTTATATTTCTAAAAAAAACTTCACATATACAAATAATAATAAAAATAACTAAATTATTGAAAATTATTTTTTTCTTGTCCCATATATCAACATTTCTTCTATATTTCTTTGAAGACCTTAACAAGATTTCCAACCACCACTAATTCTCTTCTCAACATTATGACTTTAATATGTTTTTCAACCATCACTAATTCTCTTCTCAATACTATGGTTCCAGTAATAATGGAAATTGAAATTCAATGCCAAAATACTTTTAAAAATATACCTTTTCAAGAATTTTTCTATCATACAAAAAAAAGGTTATTATTTTCTTAAATTTAATCATTATAATCTTGGTTTTATTGATATTAATGATAAGTTCATAATTTTTGTAAAATTGTTAAAGACATTTAAGTTGTTTGTGAATATCTTCAATAAATTTTGTAAAGAAAACAATATTAACAACATATAAGAGAATGATGACAAAAAATCCAACCATATTACTACAAATACATCCCTCCTCTTCTAAGATTTTCTCAAATTGTATGGATTTAGATGCCCAAACATGTAGGAAAAAGAAGATACCCTTGCTTAACAACAATATTAGAATTAATGTACCTCCACTCACTATTACATTTCATCTTATAAACACATTTTCATAGAATATAGTCAAAACACTATGAAGCTTACACAAATGACTTTCAAGCTTTTTCATAATTTAGAGGCAAAGTGTTAAAGACCTTTCTAAAATGAATGAGACAACATATGCAATTATATTTTTTGTTTCTACAAACATAAACAATAACTATAAAAGCCACTTGTCTTTTATCTTTTTAAAATTTCTACAATCATTGTTTAATGTAACACTCGTTGTTTCTACAAACATAAACAATAACTATAAGATCCTCAAGGTGATTAGTTATAGCATCTTAAACCTAAAATCTAGAATCTCACTTGTCTTTTATCTTTTTAAAATTTCTACAATCATTGTTTAATGTAACACCCTTCCGAGTGATAATTTCAATTAATTACTATTATGTTTCATAATTTATTTCTCATAGAAAAGAATAAAAGATTAAAACAATAAAAAACACACACGTATATGTATATATATACTTGTTATTAATTTAATAACTTACCACATGGATACTTTGTTAAATATAGCTTATTAATATTAAAAATTTATTTTATATTTTCAAGAAAATAAAGGCTTTAATTAAAATTATCTCCCATTATTCAATTTGATCATTCAATTTAATGATTATTTCATTATATTATTTATTTACCAAATACATGTAAATAGATTATCATAATATTAGGTAAATTTAAATAATTCAATGTTATACAAATTATATACTTGAATATATAAATATTTTTACTAAAATTTACAAATTCTCATATTATATTGTAATGACAATTATAATTAAATATGTATTATAATAAATATTTATAATTCATTCAATTATAACTAGTTGATTCTCTGGTTAATGTTTGTGGTTTTTTTGCGGCTCGGGGGGCTAAGGGGGAAGAAGAATACCCCTAGCATTGGATGGGAGGTACGGGTGAAGTCTCGTCGGTCGGCAAGCGGAAGTTGCACGGAGCGCGCGACACTTCAACTCAGAGTGGGTGATCACGCAACGGTACGCTTTATTCATTTTGTATGGTAGATTGTTGTAGGATTTATGCTTGGGATCTGCTTGTTTAATTGGGTAAGTATACTGATTGTCTAGATTGTTGACTGAAATTTTTATAGCCTAGCTCGATGATTGATTGACTCCCATGGCCTTTGTTTCCCTGCATGTCTTGACCGCCCTATGGTGTATTGATTGTGACCATTGTGGTTGTTTGCCCTTTGTCCCTAGCTCATCAGTCCTCGCATGAGTAGTTGGCCAGGAGCCTGATCTACGGTCATCGCTTCAGCGTTAAAAGACCTATTTATCTCAATGCCCTGCTTTTCTGTGCGCGGATGATGAGCAAAGGATGAACCTATCAACCGTCTACCTCCGTTGTTGTCCTTGGTTGATTGGATCCTTTCGGTTCTCTTACTGTTGTTTGCATTTTTGTATTGGTATTCTGACAATGGAAAAACGAATTGACTGATGTCTGGATTTTGTATTGGTATTCTGGCAATGGAAAAACGAATTGATTCACGTCTTCATTTTGTATGGGTATTCTGGCAATGGAAAAACAAATTGACTAATGTCTACCTTTTTTATTGGTACTCTGGCAATGGAAAAATGAATTGATTCATGTCTGCATTTTGTATTGGTATTCTGGCAATGGAAAAATGGATTGATTCATGTCTGCATTTTGTATTGGTATTCTGGCAATGGAAAAAGGAATTGATTCATGTCTTCATTTTGTATTGGTATTCGGGCAATGGAAAAAGGAATTGATTCATGTCTGCATTTTGTATTGTTATCCTGGAAATGGAAAAACGTTTTTTCTTTTAAAATTTGCTAGAGATTGCCGTTTAAAATACCCACGTTTTTTCTTTCAAATGAGAGAGAGATTGTCATTTTAAATGCCCATGTTTTTGCTTTCAAATGAGACAGGGATTGCCGTTTAAAATTGCCCACGTTTTTACTTTCAAATGAGACTGAGTTTGATGTTTTAAATGCCCACATTTTTGCCTTCAAATGAAACTAAAATTGATGTTTTAAATGCCCACGTTTTTTCTTTCAAATGAGACTGAGTTTGTTGTTTTAAATGCCCACGTTTTTGCCTTCAAATGAGACTGAGATTTTCATTTTAAATGCCCACGTTTTTCCTTTCAAATGATGGACTAAGTTGTTGTTAAATGCCCACGAATTGCCAGTAAATGGTAGCATGTTCTTGCTGAGGTATGGCACAATGATTCACCATTAACTATGACTGTGTTTTGTTGTTGGTGTGACCACGTTTTTTTCCCCTTTAAATGGTTGACTGTGATTGTTGGATTAGACACCATTTTTCCTTAAATGTTGCTTGCGTTTTACTGTTAATTGCCATGTTAATTGCAATATTATTGCCATATTAATTGCCAAGATAATTTGCTACAGTGAGTTAATGGATAGAAGATTCCTTCTTAATGATATATTAATTGTGTTGTTACGGTTATATTAATTGCCTTGCTACTGTTATATTGATTGTTACTTTTACATTATTTGATTTGTTATTTCTTTACTAATTGTTATATTAATTAAAACGTTAATCACATTGTCATTGCTATATTACTTGCTATGATAACAGTTATGTAAATCTCCTTGTTATTGTTGAATTAACTGTCATGTTATTTGTTACGTCAATTGTCTTGTTCTTCTATAATAATTGTCATGTAATTGAGATGTTGTTGCCTTGCTAGATTGTTAAAACAACGTTAATAGTTGGCAGTTTCCTTCTCAATATTAATGACAGCTAGTATTGTTAGTTTGGTCGATATAGTAGTCTACATGCTGAGATTAATTTCTCATAAGTGTTTTAATGGAATCATTCTACTTTAAGATTGTAAATGTTGTTATTTAAGTAATGTCTAGTTGGATGGAGAATTTAGATTAACATAGACTTGACAGATTAGGTTGTGTTAAGGATTAAAATTTGATTGGTAAGTAAGGAATGGATTGCAAATTTTAGACTCGCTGGATTGAATTTTAATTAAGGATAGAGGGCATTTATAATTATGGTTTTAGTATTGACCACTTAGATTTGCAAAATTAATTGGATTAATGTTTATTTAGCAGACACATTATTGTCTAATTATAACTTGACGTGCCCCGTTAGAATGCAACCCTTGTTAAAATTGAATGTAATCATAGACCGATTAGACTGGGTGATTGGTGGGGGTGAGGATGATGTCGTGTGGGATGGTGTCACCCCTTGTCTTCATCTTCTTATGTCTCGTCAACCTTTGTGTGGGGTAGGTATAGTCTCCCAATTAGTATTTGGTTCCTAGTGCATCGTAGTTTTCTTGAGTCTTGGTCCGTTTTGTTTTGTGCTAGGGTTATTGACACGCCTCTCATCTAGGGACGGCATGGTCCCTGAAGAGGGGATCATGGCGTGCCCTATGGGTTAGCGACGAATGATAGCTTGGTCGGAGTCAGTGCCTACCATGTGAGTGTGGTTGAGCGTTGTATGTTTACTTGGGAGCATGCGTTGGTTCACACGCCTTGAGGTTCTAGTCTTGTTCGTCATCGTCATTATGTCAGGAAGGGGAAGTGGTCCATTAGCTTGTAGGCGTGTCTTGTTTCGTCGGGCAGTTAGTTGTTATCTCTGGTTATTCTGTGCCTGTTTTGAACGGTTGCCCTTGTGCCTGTGCATGGTGTCGTCGTTGCCTTCTTGCTCCTTACTTCTTAAAAAAAAAAAAAAAATTGTCTTCGCCCGTGGCTGTAATAGTGGGGTTCTTACATGTGGTATTAGAGCGAGGTTCAACCTGCGACCTAGGATCACTGCATCTTTCGTTGTTATGATTTGATTATGATGTTTCTAATTAAGTTGACTTGTATTCGTGCAAGTAATCATGGTTAGAGGACGTCGCGGAGGCAGACGACGGGGTGCTAGGGGAGGAGGCGCAATGCCTCCAGTAGCATAAACGCCTGAGGGGTCTAACCCCTAGGGAGACGAATAGGTTATCAGGCAGGAGTAGATAGCAGTAAGTGATGTGGTTGGATTGATGAGATCTTTTCATCACATGTCTGAGGCATTGATCACCAGTTTGGATAGAGATGAGGCTAGAGCATCGACACCCCCTGAGGGTCCACTGTGCGCTCTGGTCGGTACTAGTAGCATTCACCGCGAACTCGAGAAGGTTAAACTTCCCAAGTTCTTTGGTACCTCGGACGACGCAGCCGCTAAGGCATGGTTGGAGAATATGGCAATGTGCTTTGCACTTCACGACTACACCTCCAACATGAAGGTCCGCATGGTGGTATTTCAACTAAAGGGGAGCACTCTTCTATGGTGGAAGACGCTCCTGCCACAACTGAACATGGTCGTCGAAGACGCGTCATGTGAAATGTTCGAGGAGCAGTTATGAGAGAGGTACCTATCAGAGGAATTCATTGAGCATCAGTTCAACGAGTTCAATGCTTTACAACAGGGCGGTCGTATGGTGCCCGAGTACGAAGCCCATTTTATGGAGTTGCTCTGGTATGCTCTGCATCTTATCACTGAGAAAATCAAGGTCAACAGGTTTTTGTTCAGCCTTAATGGCAGCATACGTGCAGTGGTTAGGATTATAATCCCTCAAACCTTGTGTAATGTCCCCACTTTGGGACATCATCACAGGGCAGAGATTTATGATGACCAGAGTAGCCAGATGGATGCTATAGCGAGTACAGGGGTATTTGAGAGGCATTATGGGGTCCAGATTGCATTGATGATCATATTCCATCATTATGATCCATTCTGCACAGGTTGGCTTTGGTTTCATTGCATTCCGATGATTTCCAGGATTTTGACTATTTTGAGCTATAAGTCAATGAAATTCACTGAAGATGTCATTTTGGGCACATTACTTGGAGGAACCTATCAGTGTAATAGCTCATTGGATTCAGGAAAAGCAACACTACAGGATGGAATGGCTAGAAGTGACTTTCAGTGGTTAGGGAAGCCACAAAGAGAGATAAGGAGCTTTTTAGAGGTAAAAAGGTTAATTAATTAATTAAAGTGATTTAATTAATTAATTAAATATTAATAAAATGAAACTCACTTTGGAGGGACAAGGTGAGCCAAAAGTATAAAAGAAAGGCAAGGGCCTATTCTCATTCATTCATGTATGATCTTATTTTGATATCTGGCTTT